>CATQFL010000245.1:0-50382 GCA_956483635.1 Panzeria rudis
CATACATACATACTACATTAGGCATGCGATAGTGAGCGATTTTTCGATTTCGAAGCGCTGGACCCTCCTATTTTGTGAGGTTCGTAAAAAAAATACATGAGCCAAAAATTTGGAGGGGTAGAGTGGGGGCAAGTGGCTCCTCGTCGGAGTCAAAGTTGGGGGTGAAGTAGGAAAAATCGACATAAAGAGACATAACAGCCCCGGCGTCATCCCTAGTGGGGTCGAATGTATGACCGACCCCACTTAACTTTTTATCCCCGACATTTTTCCCGAAGTAACCTACCACCCATCTCCCCTTCTTAAGGGGGCTCCCCTACAAAAGTTTAATTTTTATAAATTTTCTTCTCACTGCTCTAACTGTCCACCGGGATCCCCCAGTGAAGTCAAATGTATGACCGACCCCCAATATTTTTTCATTACCAACATTTTTTCAGAACATACCTACCCTCTAGCTCCACTCCCTAAGGGGGCTCCCATACAAGATGTCATTTTAGAAATTTACTCCAACCGCTCTAACTGTCCCTAGGGTGACCCTAGGCAAGTAAAATGTATGACCAACCCCCAATATTTTTTCAGCCCCAACATTTTTTTAGAACATACTAGCCCCCTATCTCCACTCCAAAAGGGGGCACCCATATATTATGACATATTTCAAAATTTGATTCCAACGCTCTAACTCTCCCAGCAGTGCCCCTAAAGAAGTAAAATGTATGACCGTTTCCCAATATTTTTTTATTATAAAAATATTTTCAGAACATACCTATAACCTATTTTAATAGTTAAGGCGATACCCATATAAATTTATTATTTTTAATGCATTTTTAATCAATAAAAGGGCATATGTTCTTATAATTCATATTTAAGGTATAACATTTTTATTATATTAATTTATTTTTATCATGAGATACATAATTTTTCCTATTTTCGGCTACGACCTGTAGCAAAAATATTTTTTCCTCCTCGTTACGGCACAACACGTTGCTATAATCTTCTATTAATTTTACACCCCTTTCGGCTGCATCGTTTACAACATGTAAGTTGCTCAATATTTCTAGAGACTTCTGGAAGTCTTCGCGATCTTTCCAGACATCTGGATCTGTGCTAATAAAATCGGCTGATAATCCGAAGCGGGTAAAAAAATTAGCTGTCTCAGGTGTGACGAAATGGCTCAAATCATTCTGCATTACCTCTTTATTTATTTGCTTTGAGGCCAATGTAATTCTTTTAACTCCTTGGAAGCCAAAAACATGTACAGAGCGAGCACGATCTGGATTTCCACTGCTGCCGCTAGCCTCCAAATCGTCTTCCTCGATTGCGCCAACGTCGCTCTCTTTCTCACTGGCATCGACGGATGATTCGTCCATCTCATCGTCAGATAACTCTTCCTCGTATTCCTCTTTCTCTTCTTCAAATATAAGAATTGCTTTCGCCATTTTGCGCTTAATGTCACTGGGGATATTCGGATCAAATAATCCCAGAGCCACAGCTTCGCCACTAAGATACCAGAGGTGTCCACAGAATCTCTTTATCAATTGGTGCGATACGATCTTATCAATTGAAGCATAACAAGCAATCGCTTTTAAAAAATTCAAATCATTGTTTGGAGCTTCGATTGCTTTGGTGCTGCTGAACCAAGCTTTCACGTAAAGCGCAACGATGAAAATGGAAACATCACGAAGTCCATTTAATTCATTTGTATTTAAATTGAGATGTTTTCGAAACAGGAACATTTTTGGGCAGTATATGCCTTTTGCCATCCATCGAGCATGACTGACAGGCCCAGGTCGACTGAAGTGATAATTGGGAATATTTTGACCAAGAAATAACAATACGATTTGAAGGAACTCCTTGTAGTCGTTTCTGGGTTGTTTTTCTTTCAATTGAGCTAAACAAAAGGATTTGATGTCAGTTTGGACTTCAACTGATATTTTGGCTGCGACTTCATCGTCTTCAATGCCTGGACTGTATGGTTTGTCTTTAATATTTTCCCATTTCTCTTTGAAACTGGAAAACATTGGCACTCCTGGTCCTGAAGTTTTGCCGAATTTGGCTTCGAATACTTCCTTCAATTGAAGTTCATAAATATGATGTCTGCATGGCAAATAAAAAAGATCTCGTTCCAGCATTTGCTCAAGCATAAGTGACGCACCCTGGAATTTGCCAGTGTTCGTTGATGTGGTGTCGAAAGAAATAGCTTGAACGCGGTCAGCAATTTTCCACTCCAGCAAAAGGCTATAAATGGCTTCCGCAATACGTTTGCCTTTTCCTTTACCCGATGGTATTGCAGGCACTCCCAAGAGCTGTTCCGTCCTATCATATGTGATGATAACAGGAAGTCTATCAACTTTTTTACCGCCGCCTTGCAAATCCACCAACATTTTTCCATCCCAGTGCACATTGAAAAACTTGGCTTCAGACAACTAAAAACGTGTAATTCAAACATATTCATTACAAATTTTAAAACCTTATAATTATATTTTTAATTACGTACTTGATGGTTTTCCTTCAAACATTGAGCAATCTGCTGCCGATTTTGTGTACGGGCTTGTTGAAGGGACTTCCTGTTAATAATATAATTTCGTGGGTCACGCTGAAATGCGCGTGCTGCAGAAATCAGTATACGAACTGCTGCTCCGTCAGAAATCTTGCACCTGTCAAAAACTGATACCAGCTCCGGAGTGATGCATTCGATACTGCCCCTAGTTCCCTTTGGTACTTGTGCTCTCAAAACCATTTCGTCATTGGCAGCTGCTTGTTCAGTGTTTAACTCACTCGAATCGGTAGATGAAAAATAGGTGACTGAAAATAATGCTTATTTATTATATATTTAAAGTTATAATAGTAAGACTTACCCGCTGTTGCTGCTTCGTTGTGTTGTTTTGCGCGTTTCAGACGTTCTTCTTCTTGTTCTTCTCGTTCCGATCGTCTTTTCACTTGATTGGTAAAAATTGTGTCAACGCCGGCAATGGTTCCTTTACGCCCCTTCTCTCTTTGCATTTGCAGAAACACAGCGTCTTCCGGATTGACTACCATTTCGAGGGCATTGGCATGTGCGATGTCAAATAGGTCATCCAATTTGTTGACAAAATCAGCTTCCTTTCTTTTTTGTGCTTCACCCCCTCTCAAAGTATTCCTTTGCAAGGCTATCCATTCAGCGACCAATGACTGAACTTTTTTTTTTACATCGCCTCTATGTCTTGTTGGAATAAACGCTTGACGCCAAAAAACCATGACCGTGTCAGTCACCAAGTACGAACTGTCGTTAGCATTCATTTTACGATTTCCAGTGCCATAAAAGTACATTTTGAGTACTTGTCTTCGGGACGGCAATTTCGTTCCCATAATATTTGAGCACGGTTGCCCGATTAAAAAAAGTTCAGAACGTGATCTTAAATTTCTCACAGCACTGCTCGATGTTGATGCCATTTTTATTTAAATAACTCACGAATCTATTTAAAAATATTTAAAAATTAGTAAGTTAGAAAGTGTGTTTTTTTTTTTTTTATTTATTTTTTTTTTTTTTTTTTTAGATTTGAATGGACAATGTCTTTGCACGTTAAGCCAGGCTTAACGCCAACTTCTCATTTAAAATGTATAAACAAATTTATGAAAGCCATCATATTAAGTGTAAATAGAGGATATGTATGTTTTGAAAATATTTTAATATTAAAAAAATATTGGGAGGCAGTCATACATTTTACTTCTCTAGGGGCCCTGCTGGGAGAGTTAGAGCGTTGGAATCAAATTTTGAAATATGTCATAATATATGGGTGCCCCCTTTTGGAGTGGAGATAGGGGGCTAGTATGTTCTAAAAAAATGTTGGGGCTGAAAAAATATTGGGGGTTGGTCATACATTTTACTTGCCTAGGGTCACCCTAGGGACAGTTAGAGCGGTTGGAGTAAATTTCTAAAATGACATCTTGTATGGGAGCCCCCTTAGGGAGTGGAGCTAGAGGGTAGGTATGTTCTGAAAAAATGTTGGTAATGAAAAAATATTGGGGGTCGGTCATACATTTGACTTCACTGGGGGATCCCGGTGGACAGTTAGAGCAGTGAGAAGAAAATTTATAAAAATTAAACTTTTGTAGGGGAGCCCCCTTAAGAAGGGGAGATGGGTGGTAGGTTACTTCGGGAAAAATGTCGGGGATAAAAAGTTAAGTGGGGTCGGTCATACATTCGACCCCACTAGGGATGACGCCGGGGCTGTTATGTCTCTTTATGTCGATTTTTCCTACTTCACCCCCAACTTTGACTCCGACGAGGAGCCACTTGCCCCCACTCTACCCCTCCAAATTTTTGGCTCATGTATTTTTTTTACGAACCTCACAAAATAGGAGGGTCCAGCGTTTCCAATTCCTGTTACTAAGAATCTCCATATATCACTATCGCATGCCTAACATACATACATACATACATACATACATACATACATACATACATACATACATACATACATACATACATACATACATACATACATACATACATACATACATACATACATACATACATACATACATACATACATACATACATACATACATACATACATACATACATACATACATACATACATACATACATACATACATACATACATACATACATACATACATACATACATACATACATACATACATACATACATACATACATACATACATACATACATACATACATACATACATACATACATACATACATACATACATACATACATACATACATACATACATACATACATACATACATACATACATACATACATACATACATACATACATACATACATACATACATACATACATACATACATACATACATACATACATACATACATACATACATACATACATACATACATACATACATACATACATACATACATACATACATACATACATACATACATACATACATACATACATACATACATACATACATACATACATACATACATACATACATACATACATACATACATACATACATACATACATACATACATACATACATACATACATACATACATACATACATACATACATACATACATACATACATACATACATACATACATACATACATACATACATACATACATACATACATACATACATACATACATACATACATACATACATACATACATACATACATACATACATACATACATACATACATACATACATACATACATACATACATACATACATACATACATACATACATACATACATACATACATACATACATACATACATACATACATACATACATACATACATACATACATACATACATACATACATACATACATACATACATACATACATACATACATACATACATACATACATACATACATACATACATACATACATACATACATACATACATACATACATACATACATACATACATACATACATACATACATACATACATACATACATACATACATACATACATACATACATACATACATACATACATACATACATACATACATACATACATACATACATACATACATACATACATACATACATACATACATACATACATACATACATACATACATACATACATACATACATACATACATACATACATACATACATACATACATACATACATACATACATACATACATACATACATACATACATACATACATACATACATACATACATACATACATACATACATACATACATACATACATACATACATACATACATACATACATACATACATACATACATACATACATACATACATACATACATACATACATACATACATACATACATACATACATACATACATACATACATACATACATACATACATACATACATACATACATACATACATACATACATACATACATACATACATACATACATACATACATACATACATACATACATACATACATACATACATACATACATACATACATACATACATACATACATACATACATACATACATACATACATACATACATACATACATACATACATACATACATACATACATACATACATACATACATACATACATACATACATACATACATACATACATACATACATACATACATACATACATACATACATACATACATACATACATACATACATACATACATACATACATACATACATACATACATACATACATACATACATACATACATACATACATACATACATACATACATACATACATACATACATACATACATACATACATACATACATACATACATACATACATACATACATACATACATACATACATACATACATACATACATACATACATACATACATACATACATACATACATACATACATACATACATACATACATACATACATACATACATACATACATACATACATACATACATACATACATACATACATACATACATACATACATACATACATACATACATACATACATACATACATACATACATACATACATACATACATACATACATACATACATACATACATACATACATACATACATACATACATACATACATACATACATACATACATACATACATACATACATACATACATACATACATACATACATACATACATACATACATACATACATACATACATACATACATACATACATACATACATACATACATACATACATACATACATACATACATACATACATACATACATACATACATACATACATACATACATACATACATACATACATACATACATACATACATACATACATACATACATACATACATACATACATACATACATACATACATACATACATACATACATACATACATACATACATACATACATACATACATACATACATACATACATACATACATACATACATACATACATACATACATACATACATACATACATACATACATACATACATACATACATACATACATACATACATACATACATACATACATACATACATACATACATACATACATACATACATACATACATACATACATACATACATACATACATACATACATACATACATACATACATACATACATACATACATACATACATACATACATACATACATACATACATACATACATACATACATACATACATACATACATACATACATACATACATACATACATACATACATACATACATACATACATACATACATACATACATACATACATACATACATACATACATACATACATACATACATACATACATACATACATACATACATACATACATACATACATACATACATACATACATACATACATACATACATACATACATACATACATACATACATACATACATACATACATACATACATACATACATACATACATACATACATACATACATACATACATACATACATACATACATACATACATACATACATACATACATACATACATACATACATACATACATACATACATACATACATACATACATACATACATACATACATACATACATACATACATACATACATACATACATACATACATACATACATACATACATACATACATACATACATACATACATACATACATACATACATACATACATACATACATACATACATACATACATACATACATACATACATACATACATACATACATACATACATACATACATACATACATACATACATACATACATACATACATACATACATACATACATACATACATACATACATACATACATACATACATACATACATACATACATACATACATACATACATACATACATACATACATACATACATACATACATACATACATACATACATACATACATACATACATACATACATACATACATACATACATACATACATACATACATACATACATACATACATACATACATACATACATACATACATACATACATACATACATACATACATACATACATACATACATACATACATACATACATACATACATACATACATACATACATACATACATACATACATACATACATACATACATACATACATACATACATACATACATACATACATACATACATACATACATACATACATACATACATACATACATACATACATACATACATACATACATACATACATACATACATACATACATACATACATACATACATACATACATACATACATACATACATACATACATACATACATACATACATACATACATACATACATACATACATACATACATACATACATACATACATACATACATACATACATACATACATACATACATACATACATACATACATACATACATACATACATACATACATACATACATACATACATACATACATACATACATACATACATACATACATACATACATACATACATACATACATACATACATACATACATACATACATACATACATACATACATACATACATACATACATACATACATACATACATACATACATACATACATACATACATACATACATACATACATACATACATACATACATACATACATACATACATACATACATACATACATACATACATACATACATACATACATACATACATACATACATACATACATACATACATACATACATACATACATACATACATACATACATACATACATACATACATACATACATACATACATACATACATACATACATACATACATACATACATACATACATACATACATACATACATACATACATACATACATACATACATACATACATACATACATACATACATACATACATACATACATACATACATACATACATACATACATACATACATACATACATACATACATACATACATACATACATACATACATACATACATACATACATACATACATACATACATACATACATACATACATACATACATACATACATACATACATACATACATACCATACATACATACATACATACATACATACATACATACATACATACATACATACATACATACATACATACATACATACATACATACATACATACATACATACATACATACATACATACATACATACATACATACATACATACATACATACATACATACATACATACATACATACATACATACATACATACATACATACATACATACATACATACATACATACATACATACATACATACATACATACATACATACATACATACATACATACATACATACATACATACATACATACATACATACATACATACATACATACATACATACATACATACATACATACATACATACATACATACATACATACATACATACATACATACATACATACATACATACATACATACATACATACATACATACATACATACATACATACATACATACATACATACATACATACATACATACATACATACATACATACATACATACATACATACATACATACATACATACATACATACATACATACATACATACATACATACATACATACATACATACATACATACATACATACATACATACATACATACATACATACATACATACATACATACATACATACATACATACATACATACATACATACATACATACATACATACATACATACATACATACATACATACATACATACATACATACATACATACATACATACATACATACATACATACATACATACATACATACATACATACATACATACATACATACATACATACATACATACATACATACATACATACATACATACATACATACATACATACATACATACATACATACATACATACATACATACATACATACATACATACATACATACATACATACATACATACATACATACATACATACATACATACATACATACATACATACATACATACATACATACATACATACATACATACATACATACATACATACATACATACATACATACATACATACATACATACATACATACATACATACATACATACATACATACATACATACATACATACATACATACATACATACATACATACATACATACATACATACATACATACATACATACATACATACATACATACATACATACATACATACATACATACATACATACATACATACATACATACATACATACATACATACATACATACATACATACATACATACATACATACATACATACATACATACATACATACATACATACATACATACATACATACATACATACATACATACATACATACATACATACATACATACATACATACATACATACATACATACATACATACATACATACATACATACATACATACATACATACATACATACATACATACATACATACATACATACATACATACATACATACATACATACATACATACATACATACATACATACATACATACATACATACATACATACATACATACATACATACATACATACATACATACATACATACATACATACATACATACATACATACATACATACATACATACATACATACATACATACATACATACATACATACATACATACATACATACATACATACATAAAACGGGTAGCAGGTGAGACACACAAAATCATATAAAGGAGAGGAGGAGAGAGAGAGAGAGCAAGAGAGAAAAATTGGGAGCAGAATAAAAAGGGATCAAGGAAGCAAGTTAGGTATACAAACGAATTATAAAAGAAACAACGGACAGCAGAAAAACGATTTAGTATTCAATAGAACACTGAGGATGGCACATAACCGAAACCGGTCTGTTTACAAACCAAATTTGACGTGGGATGACGGAAAATCGTTCCAAATTAAAAACAAAAATACTAGAATTTTATACGGCGTTTTTTCTGTGTCAACAACGTTTTATAGTGATGATGAAGAAGGCATTGATTTTACACCTCCTGGAAGATCAAAACCTGCCAAAATGTCCTTCAAGCCAGACGTTACATTAGTTAATAATGCAAATTTGAGTACTAACAAAGCAGCAAAGATATGTAAACAATTGGCTGAGTCGGGAACAGGAATTTCTACACCTTCATAAGCTGGTATCTATAAAGCGGTAATAAAAACCGCAGAAAATTTAAAAGAATTTTATATAACAACACTGCAGAATGAAAAATGGTGCTTACATTTTGATGGGGGAAAATAGATTAAAAAGAAATACAGGTATGTAGTTGTTATTAAAAATGAACACAAAGAAATTAAATTAGCTGTACTTGTACTCGAAAATGGACGGGCGTTAACGATTTTCAACGGTCTCAAAGAAACCTTAAATAAGTTCAATTTGTGGGGATCTATAAAAATGATAGTATGTGACACAACAAGTGTTAATACTGGCAAAAAAAACGGCGTTATTGCTCTACTAAAAAGGCATTTCCAATAAATTTTATTGCCACCACCACTATAATTGGTTGCCAGCATCATGTCTTGGATTTATTTCTACGACATGTAATGGACGAACTACTAGGTGCCTCAACATCTTCTCCTAACATTGGATATGATTTTTTTCCGGAATTAGAAAGCAATTACAAACATTTTAAAACAAGCTACAGGCAAAATGATACACTTATAAAACGTGTTAACGTAAAATGGGGAGATGACATGCAATTTTTGCTTAAGTTTTACGTACTACAAAGAAAATGGAAATTTTCCATATATCAACTTAAAGAGCCACATTCATAAAAATTCTTATTTTAGGTTTAAGACTCACAATTGTTATTGAACAGTTTCACGCTAAAAACTGTTTAATATAAAATTGCATTCATAAACACTACAATAGACATTGTGTGTTTTAAGGAAATTTAGATTTCGATACTGGCAACACCACTATGTTTTGTAGTTAGTGTTGCAATAAAAAGTATGATTTCATCCGGATATTGAAATAAACGAATAGGTTTCTATTGTTTTCGTGTACGTTAAGATTTTTTGAACTCTCTTTATAATATATTTCTCAACTTATTTAACACAAGTTTTCTATGAAGTAAAAGAAAAAAAGAGAAATGATTACAAGAGAGTTCACACGACTCTTTTAATCATGTATGAAAGAGGTACTCGAATAACGAGCCTATTTTCATTTGTGTTGATTGTTTCTACATTACTAACATTTCTTTTTGCTTTTATGTGTTTTGATGGTGTTTTTTTTTGCTAATTTTGTTGCGAATTTTGTTTAACTGAAACAATTAAGTGACATATTCTATCAAATTTAAAAAACATACGCAAACTCTTATAGCCAAGACTTCAAGCTTTAATTTAAAGCATATCATGTATTCGTGTGTGGTAAATTTGCAAAGATATTTGAAGTTGAAATTGATATATCGATGATATGAATTTATTGTAGTTTTATAGTAGGTGCATACCATCTTTAAACCTATTTTAAAGTTTTCATGTAATATACATTTTTGAATGCAATTTTAAGAAATTTTCCTTAAAAGTAGTTTATTGCCCTGTTTTAAATATTTATGAATATGGCTGTAAAGGTTTGAAAAATTCATGAAAAAGTAAACTTTTACTAATTTCAATGAATTATTAAGAAATTAATACTTTTTAAGAAGTCAAAAATATTAAATATGGTAAGATCGCATATTTTTCTTTGATTTGACTGCAGCAGTGGTCGTTAAAAGAGTATAAAACGCTTGAATTGGGTGGCAGAAAATTTTCCACCTTAAGGGTAAATCATAAAGGTTACACTCGAAATATTATGTGAGTCAAATATAAGCAAAAACTTGACAAGTTCCTGCAGAGAACAAATTCAACTAAAGCCCCTTTTCACAATGTATGATTAAGAGTTAACGTGGACTTTAACGGCAAGTTTTGTATGGCGAAGTTTCCGTTAAAGTCCATGTTAACTCTTAATCGTACATTGTGAAAAGGGCCGTAAATTAATTTAAAAAAAAAATCCACAATTACATTGAAATTAACTTTATTTCCACTGTTTACAGATATTTAAAACACTAAAGTCGGTTTATTTTAGAAATAACTTAAAATTAAAAACCCGTCCACTATAGGCAAAAAGTAAGTATGTTTTAACATGGACCAGCTTTAAGTGGGTGACATATAAAATTAGAAAATATTTTCATACAATCTGTTACAAAATATCAACCAGTGGCATCTCTGATCATTTGTCTTTGTACATTTTCAAAGCATGTACATATATACAAAGCAGATGCAAGACTGCACCTACACCAATATGCGCGTTCCTATTTTGTTTAAAAACATTTTAGATTTACTGTTAAACTTAGCAGATTCTACAAAGCAAAAACGTGTTTGTCTTTAATAAGAAAAGATGAAATTTACACATGCCTATACGAAAATTAGATACACATTTATAGCAAGCACGAAATTTACGCAGACATTGAAAACATTAACTGCTGGCCGCTTGCGACTACCTCGTATAGTTATACTTTAGTACACTTTCAGAAATACATAATAGAGTATGATAACAAAAACAGAACAGTTTATTAAATATTTGAGTGTTGTTAAACAAAAGCATAAACATGTTTAAAAATGAAATATAATTGTTTTGGCAACAAGTGCGTTGCAAATTGTTCAGAGAAGCAAAAAAGTGGTGTTAAAAACAACTTCAGCTAGTTTTAAGTTTAATACAGACTTGCGCGTAAAGTATAGTTTTTCATGTATATAGTATATCAAAATAGTATTTTTTTAAATATCGTCAAATTTAAGGTAAAAATCGTCCAGTCGTCAAAATGCCATTTTCGACACCCAAAATCGTCAAAATGACGATAAATGGGATTGCATTGTTGCTTATTAGTTTAGTGAATAAAGCGAGATTTCCCAGCAAGCAGGCGTTTGAAATATGATGCTGCATTACATTTTGGATTGCAATATAAATTCCCAAACGAAAGATTTTATTTAAAAAACAGGCAGTAGTTTTTACTTTTTATTTTTTGCCTCTAATAATATGGCTTTATGAAACATGGCCCGAAAAATTTGGTTTTCAATTAAAAAATTTTGGGCCCATTTTTCACTCTTGAAAACAACAATAAATATTTAGGGGCCATTTTTCATTTTTAAAATGCGGACATTTTTCCTTTTTTTGGACCATTTTTAATTTCGGCCACTTTTCCTATTTTGGGCGCAATTTTAATTTTGGTCCCTTTTCATAATGGCCCAAAATATGTCGAAAACATGAAAAATAGCCCCATAATATATATTTTTGTTTTCAGTTCAAAAATTTTGGGCCATTGTCTTTTAATGATATATGTACATATTCACTTAAATATTTGACAGCATAAAAGGTTACATATGTTACGAAATGCATTGTTTATAATAAAATATTTTTCGCATACCATCTTCGATCTACATGTTTCGCCATACAAAATTTTCAGAGTGAACCATCTTGGTTCAATTTGAATCTACCTGCGAACCTAGAAAATTTACTATCATCTTCAATTTTGATAACAAACTATCACTAGTTTATCTAAACTAGCTGTGAAAAAATGTAAACATAGAAAAATCAATAAATTAATGTGTGCAAAAAACTAAATAAAACATTGAACAAATAAAAAGAACATAAATTTACATAGCGCGACCTTAGTATTGGTTTAGCCCATATGCCAAAAAGTCAGAATGGAGAAAAACAACAAAGAACATTTACATAAAGTTTTCTCAAAATATATATCATAGAATTTTTCTGTATTCTCACCACTGCTTCCGTCATATGTTTGGAAGAAAAATGTACTTTTTTGTGGATTTTCATCAATCCGTTTAGAAATTAACATCTTTTTACTGAAAGTAAAATATCTTGTTTTGTGCTCCAGTAACCACTTTTGTTATTTTATTTGTAAAAAGTAGCTTTTGTTGCTCCATATGTATACTAACTGCTGTGTGTTGAGTAACTTGTTATTGAGATGAAATTTTCTACTTTTTATTGAAAATAAGCGTATAAATGTTATTAGAAAAGATATTTACATGGAATAAAAAGATAATATTGATGAAACTTGGTATTTTATTTGATTTCTGATTTTTATTTTTGTATTTAAAAAAAAATATTTTTTTTTACAAAAAAATTTATCAAAATTGATGATATCGAGCACAATGAATGCTTGATATCTCAGAAACCAGGAACAATTTCGAGAACCAGTTTTTGGATTCTGAAAGAGGGCATTCAAAATATATATACCCCATACTTAACTCATTTTTTTTAAAATGGTCGGTGGGACAAAACAATACTAAGTTCGCGATATGTATATACTTAAACAAAAATGAAAAAAAGAAATAGTGAAACGTATTTTAAAGTGTAGAAGGATTTGCATCCAAGATGAAACAAGCACAAATGTTTGAATACCAAGGTTCGCAATCGCGATTCAGAGAGCGAACCAAGTGGTTCATATTCTCGTATGAACTTGGTATTAAAAAGTATAAATTGGCGCTGCTTCTTCGAAGGAAAATATTACAAATGTTGTTACTTCTGAATTAGTCAAAACAATAATAATCAAATTAACCTGTATATGTATTATCGTTGTAATATATTCATATAGCAATATTGGATAACTCGGACCCATGATCCAATAATACAGGTCTGTGCATTAGTACAACAAAAACGCCTTCCTACTGTGGTTGTCAAAATAACTCTATATATAAAAATATTTTTTATGTTTTTTTATATGAAGTTTGACAAACACAGCATGAAAACAATGGGAGCAAAAATAATCACCCGATCTCTTGCACGGTCCAATAGGCCTATCATCACAGACACTTGTATCTGATAAAAAAAGATATACAAGAATAAAATCGTTACTCAAGAGACTACTTAAATTGAGAAACGGTGACGCAACTGTCCTTTCTAGCTCATGTAAAAATAAAATGTGGGAAAACTGTTGCAGTAAAAACTCCACCGAATCATATCGAATGCTGATGGGCATAAGTAACAAAACAAGACAGAAGGACCGGCTGCTAAACGAGTCGGCATTTATCGACGATACATAGAATCCGAAAATAAAATATTTTTAAAAAGAGCAATAATGTGCTAGCTAGTGGGAGTAAATATGAAAATGACACCAGAAATGCATCTCTGACGAAATATGGGCTTGAAATGAAATTTTCACCTTGATTTTTCAACATCTAAAAGTTTTGAATGAAAGAAACCCGCGTCCTTTGATAAGTGTCTTATGTAACAGCAATGTAGTCCAAAACCGCAACAGATTCATGCTTAGGACCATATGTGATTTCCTTAAAAATTATAATTATATAAACAGCATAAAAATAACGTTTTTATTAGCAGGACGTAATATGACGTCTGTTGATTCAATTCATAGTAGAACGGTTTGTATATCACACGATTTCAAATTCAAGGGCTAAACCCGTCACGCTATTATTGCATTTTATTAAATCACTTTTATTTAAAAACTCATTTAATGTTATCACAGACGGTGTTTCCTCATATCATGCAAATACAATTTCTTAAGCGATGTTATTTCGTAATGTTGCCTTTAGACGACATGTATTTTACATCTGACTTGTCAAATTTCCCACTGCAAAAGTGATACATGCCGTGTGAAACATATGAAACATTGTCAGATGACATTTACAGAAGCAAAGTCAGATGAAAAATTTTCAATTAGAGCGTGTTCTATTTTCATCTGACATCAGCTGTATTAAATTATCAAAAGTGTGGTTTGGCTGAAAAAACATTAAAAAGCAAAGAGCGCTTTATATATTTACGAAAATTGTGCAAAAACTCAGCTGTTGTGAACACTCAGAGGTTATGTCAGATGTAATTGCACATGTACGTGTGAAAGCAAATATTATAAACCGTCTGTAAATTGACAATTTTGACAAAATTGCGAAGTTACATATGTCTCACACACCTAACAAGCCATATGTAAAAAACATGTCGTCTAAAGTCAGCATAAGTGATGTTAATTTTTATTTTCTAATTACCGTACAGCCCTAAAAAAATTACCGTTTATAAGAAGAAATTACCGTAAACAAAGGTTTTTAATTAAAACAATAGCATGCATAAACAACTTATTTGAATTTTAAATGTGATTTAAGAAAAATGTTAATGAAAATTTTGTTCATATCAAACCTAAATTATTTTTTATGAATGCGGCAGTAAAACCATTTTGAATAAAATAAGTAGGTACATATACATATATTCAGTAGGGTAATAACTTTTTTTGGACAAAATTTCTTCATCCCACCACGCGATGGGTAATTTAGTATTGATAATAAAAATAATTTTTTTTAGGCCATTTTGGCCAAAGAAGTTTCCGGTACCAAAACGCAATTTCTAAAGCTCCTCAAAAATTTTTTTTATTTTTTTTAATTTCCATACACATTCGCCCATACTCATAGTCATTAAAGCTAAGTACTTTGTTCAAATTTGCGAGAAATGTTGATCAACATTAGGTTTTTCATACGAAAAATATGACAAGTATCCAATTATAATAGCCCTTGAAAGTATGCTGCAATTGTGTACGTTTTTAAAATAACCCAATGTGTTTGTTGTAAATTCCACACGAAAAAAGTGGTGCTTATATTGTTTCGCATTAAGACTTAAAATGTTGTAGATACATTTCATATGTTTTTCATAAAATAAACTACTGCAATAATTTTTCATGAGAAATTCGTGACAATCTTTTATATGAACTTTTGACAGCAGTTCGCACGAAATGATGAACACAGTACCATGCTTAAAAAGGTATGCTTTATGAGTTCTGGAGATAACTTTAATTAAAAATACTATTTTGATATACTATATACATGAAAAACTATACTTTACGCGCAAGTCTGTATTAAACTTAAAACTAGCTGAAGTTGTTTTTAACACCACTTTTTTGCTTCTCTGAACAATTTGCAACGCACTTGTTGCCAAAACAATTATATTTCATTTTTAAACATGTTTATGCTTTTGTTTAACAACACTCAAATATTTAATAAACTGTTCTGTTTTTGTTATCATACTCTATTATGTATTTCTGAAAGTGTACTAAAGTATAACTATACGAGGTAGTCGCAAGCGGCCAGCAGTTAATGTTTTCAATGTCTGCGTAAATTTCGTGCTTGCTATAAATGTGTATCTAATTTTCGTATAGGCATGTGTAAATTTCATCTTTTCTTATTAAAGACAAACACGTTTTTGCTTTGTAGAATCTGCTAAGTTTAACAGTAAATCTAAAATGTTTTTAAACAAAATAGGAACGCGCATATTGGTGTAGGTGCAGTCTTGCATCTGCTTTGTATATATGTACATGCTTTGAAAATGTACAAAGACAAATGATCAGAGATGCCACTGGTTGATATTTTGTAACAGATTGTATGAAAATATTTTCTAATTTTATATGTCACCCACTTAAAGCTGGTCCATGTTAAAACATACTTACTTTTTGCCTATAGTGGACGGGTTTTTAATTTTAAGTTATTTCTAAAATAAACCGACTTTAGTGTTTTAAATATCTGTAAACAGTGGAAATAAAGTTAATTTCAATGTAATTGTGGATTTTTTTTTTAAATTAATTTACGGCCCTTTTCACAATGTACGATTAAGAGTTAACATGGACTTTAACGGAAACTTCGCCATACAAAACTTGCCGTTAAAGTCCACGTTAACTCTTAATCATACATTGTGAAAAGGGGCTTTAGTTGAATTTGTTCTCTGCAGGAACTTGTCAAGTTTTTGCTTATATTTGACTCACATAATATTTCGAGTGTAACCTTTATGATTTACCCTTAAGGTGGAAAATTTTCTGCCACCCAATTCAAGCGTTTTATACTCTTTTAACGACCACTGCTGCAGTCAAATCAAAGAAAAATATGCGATCTTACCATATTTAATATTTTTGACTTCTTAAAAAGTATTAATTTCTTAATAATTCATTGAAATTAGTAAAAGTTTACTTTTTCATGAATTTTTCAAACCTTTACAGCCATATTCATAAATATTTAAAACAGGGCAATAAACTACTTTTAAGGAAAATTTCTTAAAATTGCATTCAAAAATGTATATTACATGAAAACTTTAAAATAGGTTTAAAGATGGTATGCACCTACTATAAAACTACAATAAATTCATATCATCGATATATCAATTTCAACTTCAAATATCTTTGCAAATTTACCACACACGAATACATGATATGCTTTAAATTAAAGCTTGAAGTCTTGGCTATAAGAGTTTGCGTATGTTTTTTAAATTTGATAGAATATGTCACTTAATTGTTTCAGTTAAACAAAATTCGCAACAAAATTAGCAAAAAAAAACACCATCAAAACACATAAAAGCAAAAAGAAATGTTAGTAATGTAGAAACAATCAACACAAATGAAAATAGGCTCGTTATTCGAGTACCTCTTTCATACATGATTAAAAGAGTCGTGTGAACTCTCTTGTAATCATTTCTCTTTTTTTCTTTTACTTCATAGAAAACTTGTGTTAAATAAGTTGAGAAATATATTATAAAGAGAGTTCAAAAAATCTTAACGTACACGAAAACAATAGAAACCTATTCGTTTATTTCAATATCCGGATGAAATCATACTTTTTATTGCAACACTAACTACAAAACATAGTGGTGTTGCCAGTATCGAAATCTAAATTTCCTTAAAACACACAATGTCTATTGTAGTGTTTATGAATGCAATTTTATATTAAACAGTTTTTAGCGTGAAACTGTTCAATAACAATTGTGAGTCTTAAACCTAAAATAAGAATTTTTATGAATGTGGCTCTTTAAGTTGATATATGGAAAATTTCCATTTTCTTTGTAGTACGTAAAACTTAAGCAAAAATTGCATGTCATCTCTCCATTTTACGTTAACACGTTTTATAAGTGTATCATTTTGCCTGTAGCTTGTTTTAAAATGTTTGTAATTGCTTTCTAATTCCGGAAAAAAATCATATCCAATGTTAGGAGATGTTGCGGCACCTAGTAGTTCGTCCATTACATGTCGTAGAAATAAATCCAAGACATGATGCTGGCAACCAATTATAGTGGTGGTGGCAATAAAATTTATTGGAAATGCCTTTTTAGTAGAGCAATAACGCCGTTTTTTTGCCAGTATTAACACTTGTTGTGTCACATACTATCATTTTTATAGATCCCCACAAATTGAACTTATTTAAGGTTTCTTTGAGACCGTTGAAAATCGTTAACGCCCGTCCATTTTCGAGTACAAGTACAGCTAATTTAATTTCTTTGTGTTCATTGTTAATAACAACTACATACCTGTATTTCTTTTTAATCTATTTTCCCCCATCAAAATGTAAGCACCATTTTTCATTCTGCAGTGTTGTTATATAAAATTCTTTTAAATTTTCTGCGGTTTTTATTACCGCTTTATAGATACCAGCTTATGAAGGTGTAGAAATTCCTGTTCCCGACTCAGCCAATTGTTTACATACCTTTGCTGCTTTGTTAGTACTCAAATTTGCATTATTAACTAATGTAACGTCTGGCTTGAAGGACATTTTGGCAGGTTTTGATCTTCCAGGAGGTGTAAAATCAATGCCTTCTTCATCATCACTATAAAACGTTGTTGACACAGAAAAAACGCCGTATAAAATTCTAGTATTTTTGTTTTTAATTTGGAACGATTTTCCGTCATCCCACGTCAAATTTGGTTTGTAAACAGACCGGTTTCGGTTATGTGCCATCCTCAGTGTTCTATTGAATACTAAATCGTTTTTCTGCTGTCCGTTGTTTCTTTTATAATTCGTTTGTATACCTAACTTGCTTCCTTGATCCCTTTTTATTCTGCTCCCAATTTTTCTCTCTTGCTCTCTCTCTCTCTCCTTCTCGCCTTTATATGATTTTGTGTGTCTCACCTGCTACCCGTTTCTCTTACTTTCGTCTTACTATTATGTTTGTGTTTAATATTTTGTTTTTAATCTGCTCTATTAGTTATCAGTTGTTTTATTCCTACGTAGGTAATAATCCGTAATTGTACGTTTCTGGGTAGTCCTTTTGTCTTGTTCATTTTCTCCTACGTTCCCTGGACTATTGTTTTCTCTTGTGTAACGGTTCAAATATTACGTCTGAAGCAGTGTTTATTTGTTCATTTATTATTCTTCTGTCAAATATTTTTTGTTTGCATATTTCCATGTTCTCTAATACGTTCAGTCGCCGTCCTTTATGTTGTGTATGTAATAGTTTAACTGTGTTTCCAATGTGTCCTAGTGTACATTTGTTGTCAAATATGTGGTTCGCGAAATTTGATTCTGGTGTTATTCATGGTTCTCTCACTTTCTTGTTGTAGTCTCTCATGTGCCCGCGAAAGCTTGTTTTTATCTTTCTTCCAGTTTGGCCGATATAACTGCACAGAAAAAAAAGTTTGTAAATACAATTCATTTTTTTTTTATATCAATTAAATTAATTGATTTTGAACCTACAACGATTTTTGTAAATACAATTACGAAATTGTAAGTTAAAGGAAACTCAGAAAAAAATTGTTAACAATTTTTTTGTTGACTTCAAATTTATTTCAATTAAGATTATTGTTATATCAACAATATGAATTGTTGATTTTCCGAACAAATTTTAACTATCATAGTTAACTTTTTGCTTGTCTGCGAAAAACACTAAATGTCTTTGGGCGGAATCGAACCGGCGACCTCTGGACTAATAGACTAACGTTCTTACCTCTCAGCTACAGAGCAATTCGTAATCAAATACGCAAATAATGAATACACACAAATCGTTATTTGCTTTGTTTCATCTACGTGTGTGTGTTCATTTGTTATATGGTGATTGTTAATTTTTTCACAATACTTAACAAAAAATTTGGTTAGTTCAGTTGGTTGAAAAAAATTTCTTGATTTGCTTTGTTTCATCTATATGTGTGCATTCATTTGTTATATCAACAATGTTGATTGTTCATTGTTTCACAATACATAACAAAAAATTTGGTTAGTTCAGTTTGTTGAAAAAGATTTCTGTTTTTGTCGTATCAACAACTAAATTTGTTGTATTAACAAAATATATGTTTGAATTTAAACAATTGAAATTGTTAGTTGCAGTTTGATGATATTTTTTTCTGTGTGTGTTGGCATGTGCAAGTTAATTTGTGCACTCCTTTTTATCTAGAAAGTCTGTTTCGTTTGTTCTGTTTTGCAGTATTCTACCCAAGTTATTTCTGGTTTGGAATGCTGTGTTAATGTTGTGTTTTCTAAAAAATTTTGCCAGTTTGTATGTTGACTTTCCCATATACGTAAAGGTAGCCCAGATCTTCCTTTCTTGTTCCTGTTCTCTGTCTCGTTTCTTACTTGCTTGGATATCCTTTCTAATCTTGTTAACTATGCCTTTTTTATATCCATTGTTTTTCGCTATGTTATATATTATTCCTATCTCTTTCACAATAGTTTGTTCTATTTCCAATGCAAACAAGCGACTTGAGTAAAAATTTTTTATGGAAATCGCTCAAAAACTAAGTGCTTTTCATATAAATTTTAGACAAACAATGCTTGTTTGGATTGTGGAAACAACACATTACTGTAGACATTTTTAAACTGAAGCTATGAATTTTAGTCGAACTGCATGGGTTTGAATCCAAAGATTTTTGATTATTCTGGGTTAGGATCGTTAAATTTCATTTTTGAAACAATTAAACATTTATTAATGTTATGTGCCTTACTTGACTTCACCACCCTCACAGTGGGAGCAGGTATGACAAGAACTCTGATAATGAGATAGTGATTGATCTCGAAAACAATAGTTCGACGCTTATACATGTGTATAAAGCGAACAAAGGACGCTGATGATGACAGCGTAGTGGCTGTTGAAATTAGTAGTACTAGTCCGTTCTGCTAGTCTGATTAGATATTCTAATATTCCACTCTTAAAAATAATTTAAATTTACATTAATTTAATTATTGAACTTAAGCCGAATAATAATAACTTCCGACTTATACACATTTTTAGTTCGAATAATAATTACGTACAAATATAAAATTTTAATTTAAAAATCACTGTAGATTGTAGCCGAGACTCATGGCTATATTCTGTAATGATTTCCCATTTCAAAATATATGCAAAAACTTAGCAAGATCCGGTTAAATTTCATCATTCATACTAACTTCATGCCAAGTTTTCTGCTATGCATATGGCTCTATATATATTTGAATTAGAAATTTCGAAGTATGTAATGAGATTTGAAGAAACGTCTAAAAATGAGTTGTACTGGCTGAAAAAGGAGAAAGATATTTTTTTATTCAGTTGAAAAATTTGCCAAATTCTTAGCAATAATTAAAAAAGTAGTAAAATTTTAAAACTCGAAAAAGCGGGATACAAACTCTCAAATTTTTTATTATAATTATCATCTACTGTTAAGATATTTTTATATATGTACATATGTATATCTAGTGTTTACGATTTATTTGTTAATCCTCTGATGTACAATAGGCATGCGATAGTGATATATGGAGATTCTTAGTAACAGGAATTGGAAACGCTGGACCCTCCTATTTTGTGAGGTTCGTAAAAAAAATGTATGAGCCAAAAATTTGGAGGGGTAGAGTGGGGGCAAGTGGCTCCTCGTCGGAGTCAAAGTTGGGGGTGAAGTAGGAAAAATCGACATAAAGAGACATAACAGCCCCGGCGTCATCCCTAGTGGGGTCGAATGTATGACCGACCCCACTTAACTTTTTATCCCCGACATTTTTCCCGAAGTAACCTACCACCCATCTCCCCTTCTTAAGGGGGCTCCCCTACAAAAGTTTAATTTTTATAAATTTTCTTCTCACTGCTCTAACTGTCCACCGGGATCCCCCAGTGAAGTCAAATGTATGACCGACCCCCAATATTTTTTCATTACCAACATTTTTTCAGAACATACCTACCCTCTAGCTCCACTCCCTAAGGGGGCTCCCATACAAGATGTCATTTTAGAAATTTACTCCAACCGCTCTAACTGTCCCTAGGGTGACCCTAGGCAAGTAAAATGTATGACCAACCCCCAATATTTTTTCAGCCCCAACATTTTTTTAGAACATACTAGCCCCCTATCTCCACTCCAAAAGGGGGCACCCATATATTATGACATATTTCAAAATTTGATTCCAACGCTCTAACTCTCCCAGCAGGGCCCCTAGAGAAGTAAAATGTATGACTGCCTCCCAATATTTTTTTAATATTAAAATATTTTCAAAACATACATATCCTCTATTTACACTTAATATGATGGCTTTCATAAATTTGTTTATACATTTTAAATGAGAAGTTGGCGTTAAGCCTGGCTTAACGTGCAAAGACATTGTCCATTCAAATCTAAAAAAAAAAAAAAAAAAATAAATAAAAAAAAAAAAAACACACTTTCTAACTTACTAATTTTTAAATATTTTTAAATAGATTCGTGAGTTATTTAAATAAAAATGGCATCAACATCGAGCAGTGCTGTGAGAAATTTAAGATCACGTTCTGAACTTTTTTTAATCGGGCAACCGTGCTCAAATATTATGGGAACGAAATTGCCGTCCCGAAGACAAGTACTCAAAATGTACTTTTATGGCACTGGAAATCGTAAAATGAATGCTAACGACAGTTCGTACTTGGTGACTGACACGGTCATGGTTTTTTGGCGTCAAGCGTTTATTCCAACAAGACATAGAGGCGATGTAAAAAAAAAAGTTCAGTCATTGGTCGCTGAATGGATAGCCTTGCAAAGGAATACTTTGAGAGGGGGTGAAGCACAAAAAAGAAAGGAAGCTGATTTTGTCAACAAATTGGATGACCTATTTGACATCGCACATGCCAATGCCCTCGAAATGGTAGTCAATCCGGAAGACGCTGTGTTTCTGCAAATGCAAAGAGAGAAGGGGCGTAAAGGAACCATTGCCGGCGTTGACACAATTTTTACCAATCAAGTGAAAAGACGATCGGAACGAGAAGAACAAGAAGAAGAACGTCTGAAACGCGCAAAACAACACAACGAAGCAGCAACAGCGGGTAAGTCTTACTATTATAACTTTAAATATATAATAAATAAGCATTATTTTCAGTCACCTATTTTTCATCTACCGATTCGAGTGAGTTAAACACTGAACAAGCAGCTGCCAATGACGAAATGGTTTTGAGAGCACAAGTACCAAAGGGAACTAGGGGCAGTATCGAATGCATCACTCCGGAGCTGGTATCAGTTTTTGACAGGTGCAAGATTTCTGACGGAGCAGCAGTTCGTATACTGATTTCTGCAGCACGCGCATTTCAGCGTGACCCACGAAATTATATTATTAACAGGAAGTCCCTTCAACAAGCCCGTACACAAAATCGGCAGCAGATTGCTCAATGTTTGAAGGAAAACCATCAAGTACGTAATTAAAAATATAATTATAAGGTTTTAAAATTTGTAATGAATATGTTTGAATTACACGTTTTTAGTTGTCTGAAGCCAAGTTTTTCAATGTGCACTGGGATGGAAAAATGTTGGTGGATTTGCAAGGCGGCGGTAAAAAAGTTGATAGACTTCCTGTTATCATCACATATGATAGGACGGAACAGCTCTTGGGAGTGCCTGCAATACCATCGGGTAAAGGAAAAGGCAAACGTATTGCGGAAGCCATTTATAGCCTTTTGCTGGAGTGGAAAATTGCTGACCGCGTTCAAGCTATTTCTTTCGACACCACATCAACGAACACTGGCAAATTCCAGGGTGCGTCACTTATGCTTGAGCAAATGCTGGAACGAGATCTTTTTTATTTGCCATGCAGACATCATATTTATGAACTTCAATTGAAGGAAGTATTCGAAGCCAAATTCGGCAAAACTTCAGGACCAGGAGTGCCAATGTTTTCCAGTTTCAAAGAGAAATGGGAAAATATTAAAGACAAACCATACAGTCCAGGCATTGAAGACGATGAAGTCGCAGCCAAAATATCAGTTGAAGTCCAAACTGACATCAAATCCTTTTGTTTAGCTCAATTGAAAGAAAAACAACCCAGAAACGACTACAAGGAGTTCCTTCAAATCGTATTGTTATTTCTTGGTCAAAATATTCCCAATTATCACTTCAGTCGACCTGGGCCTGTCAGTCATGCTCGATGGATGGCAAAAGGCATATACTGCCCAAAAATGTTCCTGTTTCGAAAACATCTCAATTTAAATACAAATGAATTAAATGGACTTCGTGATGTTTCCATTTTCATCGTTGCGCTTTACGTGAAAGCTTGGTTCAGCAGCACCAAAGCAATCGAAGCTCCAAACAATGATTTGAATTTTTTAAAAGCGATTGCTTGTTATGCTTCAATTGATAAGATCGTATCGCACCAATTGATAAAGAGATTCTGTGGACACCTCTGGTATCTTAGTGGCGAAGCTGTGGCTCTGGGATTATTTGATCCGAATATCCCCAGTGACATTAAGCGCAAAATGGCGAAAGCAATTCTTATATTTGAAGAAGAGAAAGAGGAATACGAGGAAGAGTTATCTGACGATGAGATGGACGAATCATCCGTCGATGCCAGTGAGAAAGAGAGCGACGTTGGCGCAATCGAGGAAGACGATTTGGAGGCTAGCGGCAGCAGTGGAAATCCAGATCGTGCTCGCTCTGTACATGTTTTTGGCTTCCAAGGAGTTAAAAGAATTACATTGGCCTCAAAGCAAATAAATAAAGAGGTAATGCAGAATGATTTGAGCCATTTCGTCACACCTGAGACAGCTAATTTTTTTACCCGCTTCGGATTATCAGCCGATTTTATTAGCACAGATCCAGATGTCTGGAAAGATCGCGAAGACTTCCAGAAGTCTCTAGAAATATTGAGCAACTTACATGTTGTAAACGATGCAGCCGAAAGGGGTGTAAAATTAATAGAAGATTATAGCAACGTGTTGTGCCGTAACGAGGAGGAAAAAATATTTTTGCTACAGGTCGTAGCCGAAAATAGGAAAAATTATGTATCTCATGATAAAAATAAATTAATATAATAAAAATGTTATACCTTAAATATGAATTATAAGAACATATGCCCTTTTATTGATTAAAAATGCATTAAAAATAATAAATTTATATGGGTATCGCCTTAACTATTAAAATAGGTTATAGGTATGTTCTGAAAATATTTTTATAATAAAAAAATATTGGGAAACGGTCATACATTTTACTTCTTTAGGGGCACTGCTGGGAGAGTTAGAGCGTTGGAATCAAATTTTGAAATATGTCATAATATATGGGTGCCCCCTTTTGGAGTGGAGATAGGGGGCTAGTATGTTCTAAAAAAATGTTGGGGCTGAAAAAATATTGGGGGTTGGTCATACATTTTACTTGCCTAGGGTCACCCTAGGGACAGTTAGAGCGGTTGGAGTAAATTTCTAAAATGACATCTTGTATGGGAGCCCCCTTAGGGAGTGGAGCTAGAGGGTAGGTATGTTCTGAAAAAATGTTGGTAATGAAAAAATATTGGGGGTCGGTCATACATTTGACTTCACTGGGGGATCCCGGTGGACAGTTAGAGCAGTGAGAAGAAAATTTATAAAAATTAAACTTTTGTAGGGGAGCCCCCTTAAGAAGGGGAGATGGGTGGTAGGTTACTTCGGGAAAAATGTCGGGGATAAAAAGTTAAGTGGGGTCGGTCATACATTCGACCCCACTAGGGATGACGCCGGGGCTGTTATGTCTCTTTATGTCGATTTTTCCTACTTCACCCCCAACTTTGACTCCGACGAGGAGCCACTTGCCCCCACTCTACCCCTCCAAATTTTTGGCTCATGTATTTTTTTTACGAACCTCACAAAATAGGAGGGTCCAGCGCTTCGAAATCGAAAAATCGCTCACTATCGCATGCCTAATGTACAAGTTAATTTTCTAAGATCTCTGTGTTTCCAATTTTCAGTTTTGAAAATGTGAAGTATGTATCTGATAAAACATTGTTTTAATAGTCCAGTCAAATTAGACATTTGACAGCCAAAATTCGCATAGAGCTGAAAATTGGTAGAGTCGTTAAATACACCACTATAAATGAAATGTCAAAAGTCCCTTTCGATCCCACTTCCGCAAAAAACGTGCAAAATTAAGGTTTTTTCCATTTTACTCTAAAACGGCAAGTTTTATCGTGAAAATAGGTCAGACAAAAGTTGTAGATCATACAATTCTCTACAAAAATTATTCAGAAACTTTTTTCGTACGACTCACTATTCTACATAATGTGCACATATTTCCGCACCACCAATGAGGTAATGTACTTGGCGCATTTTTTAGCGTGGTTTCCCTAGTAGGAAGGTATACATTTGTAAAAAAGTAGGTTTGATCAGATCGTATCTTATTGATTGAAAGAATGCTAATATTGCTAATGATCAAAGTGGAATAGGTTGTTTTGTTCTAAATCTTATTATAATAGATAAGTATCTAATTATACTTCAACAATTACTTCTTCATCTTCACTTTCTACTCCTTGCAGAATTTCTCTTCGCTGTTCTAAGAAAAGGGATGCATAAATTGTCTTTATTAAGTCCCAATTCACACTATGCAAGTCTTATTGATCAGCTTCTTATTCAGCTGTGAGAAAAACAGAGAAATGTGTATTTATTTCTCTGTCTTTCTCACAACTGAATAAGAATCTTATCAATAAGACTTGAATTGTGTGAAATGGGACTAATATCATAAATATTTTCATCTGTTGTATTATTTCAATATTGGAGCAAGTCTGACCCTGACAATTGGTGCATACTGGCGAACAAAATATTCCCAATTTTTTGACAGCCACAATTATTACTACAATCCGTCTTGCAGTTGCAAAAAATAGTTGAGTAGGCTCATTGCCTAGTCACACATGAATTTGATAATACACACGATACAGGTGTTGAAAGGCAGAAGCAGATGTTGGAGGCAGACAAGACAACTGTACTATTTTATTGTTCCATGCAGATTTTACAAACCCCAAATATCTGCTTATATTTTTCTATGGAATCTATTTGTTTTGAGCACCATACATTGCAAGAAGAAAACGAATTCCATTTGTAACGATGTAGTGTGGAGAAGTCAATCTTTGTAAATACTTCAGCGCAATCAATTAAATCATTACGTTTTTCGAACAATTTAAATGCTGCTGTTTTACCTCTTTAAAAATTGCTGATGTAGAATGTATCGCAACCAATTATTGCATGTAAAAACAAAATATGAGCTTGACATGTTGGATATAGCTGGAATCCTATAGGCCTATAAGCCTATTGTCTAACATGTCAAAGCTATTTGTAAAGCTATTTATGAGTAAGGTAACACCCATACTGGATCGTACTGGATGCATACCAGATCACCAATTCGGATTTAGGAGACAACATATCACGATTGAACAAACACATAGACTCGTGAACGTGATTAGAAAAACCTTCGAAGAAAAGAAATATTGTTCTTGCGCTCTTCATCGATGTTTGATAAAGTATGTCACGAAGTTTTAATACATAAACTAAAACAATTCCTACCCGAAAACACCCTTAAGCTTTTAGAAAGCTACTCAACTGAGCAAAAATTCGTTGTTAAAGAAGGTAATTTTCTAAGCCCTCCGCAACCCATTGAAGCCGGAGTTCCTCAATATAGCATCCTCGGTCCTGTATTATAACAGATATATGCCTCTGACTTGCCGGTAAGCAGTAACATACACATGTCAACATTCGCTGATGATACAGCTTTTCTAAGTGTTCACAAAAGCCATCAAGAAGCCACCCGCAAACTGCTAGATTATATACCCCAGCTGGAACAATGGCTAACACAATGGCGGATAAAACTAACGAACAAAAATGTGTACACATTACTTTTACATTGTGCAAAGAAACCTGCCCACCTATACAAATAAATAACCAAACTATACCTCAACACACTGAAGTAAAATATCTCGGTGTTCATATTGATCGTCGTCTAACATGGAAGTCACACATAAATGCAAAGGTGACCCAAATGAAATTAAAAGCAGCTCAAATGAATTGGCTCATTGGAAGGAACTCTACTCTAAGCCTAGATTGTAAACTTCTTCTATACAACTCCATTCTAAAACCAATATGGTCCTACGGAATCCAGATATGGGGCACTGCCTCGGCATCAAATGTAGAAAAAATTCAAAGCAACAAAATAAAATGCTCCGTACGAAACAAGCGAATTCATAAAGACCTAGATGTGCCGCTGGTTAAGACAGTGTTTTCTAAACACGTGACAAGCTACATAAAAAAACTTGAGTTGCACCCAAATCCCCTAGCCCGAAACATCATTAACTTTAGAGGCCACACTCGGCTGAGAAGGAAGGACACTCTTGCTCTCAGCCGAACACGAGAGACGTAAACAACCAACCGCTGAAACAAATATTTTTGTCTGGCACTGGCTGGACTTAAAAATTAAAATTTTAGAGTTAAGATTTGATTACTTATTGTTAGTTTAATTTTATTGAAGATACAATAAATAAATATAACTGAAAAAAAAAAAAATTTTGGATATGCAGTCAGAGTTTGTGATGAATACATTGTTGATTGTACTTGAGCTTTCCCAGGTTTCAAAAAGTAAATAATTTTATAATCTGGAGTCCGTGCAGTCAGTAGTATCAACAAAGCAACATCTTCCCCAATAGAAACAGTTGTATATGAACTTTTCAATTGTTCTATTGCTATTTCAATTATAAGGACATCAGCATCATTATCAGTTTGTTTTATTGGAATACCAGCAGGTGTAAATTCTTCACGTAACATTGAAATGAAACGAGACTTATTGTGAGTATTTGCAAGAAATTTATGTTATAGTCCAGTCAAATAAGGGTTTCACTGCGGAATGAGAGATAATAAGCTGAAAATTCGTATACATCGTCGTTTTGGTGTTCTAAAAGTTGTCTCAAAAGTCTCATAAAATCACGTGTCTGCGCCGTAAATTATACAAGGTCAAAAGTCACGAAAATCACTTTTTCGCAATTATCTCGGTTTCTATAGCTCCAATGATGTTAACAGTTATTATAAAAATTGTAGAGCATAAAATTTACTACAAATTTATTATAAAAATTGTAGAGCATAAAATTTACTACAAATTTTTTCATACGCCCAACCGTTTCTGAGATATAGGGCAGAGAGCCCGCAGCGTTCAGCCATACTCAATGTAATGCAAGGTCAACCGTGAATCTCAGTGAATAATATCTTGTATAAAGTTTTTAAATCATTGAAATATCATTTACAAAAAATAATTTATAATGTTTATTAGTTAATACATTATATTTGATATCATTTTGCATATATCTAATATATTCGTTTAATAATACTTACACAGAATGAAAACTGCCATATTAAATGCAAGTATTTTCTACTTATTTTGAGTACGAGTTCTATTCAAAAATTTGAGTTCAAATAACACAAAATGAAGCCGAAAACGGGATAAAATTCTTAAAGCATGTAAAAAATTTTGAATCACGTAAAAATTTCTTAAATTAAGTACCAAAATTGTTATTTTAAGTACGACTATTTCTATAAACTTTATACAAAGTCATAGTGTGTTGGTATTTGCTTGCTTGCTGATAGCCACAATTCACTGTAGTAATCTTGTTGTTGGTTATTTTGTTTGATCTCAGTGCCAATAAATAACCGGCAAATGTATTATATGCTGCTGGTGTATACTGGATTTTAGCTGTCGTTCTTTCTATACTGTATGAGGCATTGGCTTACAAATATGATGAGTTAAGTTCAATACCAGGAATGAACAAAAATAAAGCTTAAATTAAAACAAGTAAGTAAAAATATTAAATTTAGCTAAGTATTAAAAATATATTTAATATATATCTCAAGTCTGTTCCTGGATTAAATAAGTAAAAATAAGGGTTTGATTAAAGTACGCAGTAGGACTAATTCAAGTATGCGGTGGTATTGATTGAAGTATGCAGCGGGCTTGAATCAAGTATGTAATACGACGTTTGTCGCTACTTGTCGGCTATTCCCGAGAAATGAAAATAAATAACAAGAAGAGCACGTCAGTGTATTGTGGCTATCATCAAAGCAAACTAACACCAACACAGTACGAATACGGCTGTGTATAAAGTTTATAAACATTGTCGTATTTAAAATAACTTGTTACATGAATAAAGCCGAATCATGCTAAAATTAAGTGTGTTGCATTTGAATATTCCGCAATTGAATCAATCTTTCTGTACTTGAATTCAGGAAATCCAGAATTACCGTACTTTTGACACCGTTTGGGATTAATTTATATATGGATCGATTGATTTTTCTTTTCCGTGTACCTACTTTGTGTAATTAAGAACTCATTAAATGAAATATTTATTGTATATTCTAATTTTATATTAATTTATTTAAAGTTGATTTTAAGTAGAAATAAAACGGGCAAATATATTATTATTTCTCATTCCATAACTTTATACAAGGTATTATTCATTGAGATTCGCGGAGTATGGCTGAACGCTGCGGCCTCTCTCCTTCTATCTCAGAAACGGTTGGGCGTATTTGTCGCAAATTTTATGCTCTACAATTTTTATAATAACTGTTAACATCATTGGAATAACTTACGACACAGACACGAGATTTTATGAGACTTTTGAGACAACTTTTAGGATACCAAAACGAAGGTGTATAGATATTTTTAGCTTATTATCTCTCATTCCGCAGCTGGCCCCTTTTTTCTGCTTATTTGGAACTTTCAAAAATCGATCAAAAACGATATCAACAGATGCAGATGTTTTTGTAGTCCGACGACATTTTTCTGCAGCTTTAAAATTTTTGTATGATCAGTATTACTATCAAATACAATTGTTCTGCTGTGACCAAAATTACTTTGTACATAATGAACATATTTTTCAAAAATAATATGAAAGGTTTCATCTCGATCCCATACAACACGTTGTAATATATGTATACCCTGCATCGATGATGTAGATACCATTTGTGTTATCGATTTTAAAGTTTAAACATTAAAGCAAGTATAAAGAGCTGATTTCGTAGTATTACGCATTCCCACTGCATCAAACAGTGATAATGGATAAGGAGCTAATTCATATGCGAATAATTGTTCAGGTTCATCTTCAAATATCTTAAGGTGGAGGTACATACCACGCGCTACGCGGCAACGCTTTTCTTACTTTTCGAACTTTTAACGCTTTAAGAATGGCAAGTTACACACCACACTTTTGATGCTCTTCTGCTTATACAATTTCAAGCCTTTGCCGGCTATATTTTGTCTTGCCTTCAAGTTTTATTTTTCTTTATATATTTAATGCAGTTTTCATCAATTTTTTAATAAAAAAAATTTATTTCTAATAATTTATTTTCATTAAACAAACATTTTAGCATATGAATCTGGCAGCACTACCTGTCATTTTGTATACGACGCGTGAAAGTTGCGGAATGTTCAACTTTTTGCGAGTTACGCGCGTCGCAAACTTCGCTTTGTATCTTGCCTTACGGAAACACACTATTTCAACTTTTTTGACAGAAGTCTGTAACGCATGCTATGTACCTTCACCTTTAAGGCCATGTCAGATAAAACTTTTGCTTCGCGTTGCGTTACAGATTCGCTTTGACATCTAAGATGAAATGTACATACTTATACGAAACATGCCACATAAAGCACTTTTAACGCAGCGTGAAGCGAAAAGTTCGGCAACTCTCATCTTTTTGCTTGCTTTGACAATCAGCTGGAATAATTTTCTTTTATTATATTGCCAAACGAAACATATTGCGCGTTTGAATCTGTTTTAATAAGAGGTAAATATGTATGTGGCATTTATTTATTTATAATAAATCGTAAAATAACATAATTGACTCTTATTTTTATAAAAAATATATATAAATAGCAAAATTATCAACTACTTTTTTGGTAAACGATCAATGCGCGAGTGTTGTCAAAGTTTTCATTGTGTCATACACCTTTTGCTTTACACTTTTCTATCAAAGTTGGAAACGTCACGCAAAGCGACAAAGTTTTATCTGACACGGCCTTTAGTGATGATCATGCGCTGAAATAATAATACAGGGTCTATAGCCACCTTTTCATCATGTACTTTTATGACGCTACTTGCACCTAAAAGAGGAAGTACTCTATCAGCGCGTTTTAATTTAATATTATTAAACGTTTGGCCACTCATTTTGGTTATAGAAACAATTCCAACTGCACGAGCATTATGATCAGGGCTCGGAATTTCATGTAACTAAAAATTGATTTTAAGCGGTTAACAAATGCACCTAAAAATTAAAAATATGCGCCAAAATATGAATTTACCTACGAACAAAGTACCAAAACCAAAATAATATGAAAATATTTTTTTAATTTTTTATTATTATTAGAGAAAAATAAATAAAACAAATATAATTGGGTCTATTATTTAATACAACCGAACTTTACTTGCGTTGCCAGTCGGCAACTGAAAATTAATGGTTGCGAGAAAGACACTAAAAATCAACTGTAATTGACAGCTCCCAGTTGCCATCAGTATTATCATTTTCAGCAATTGTCAACCCAACTGAGGCTCTGTTGCCATTAGGGATGGGCAAAAATATCGATATATCGATATTTTCTTCAAAATATATCGATATATATTGTCGATATTTTTAATTTCGATATATCGATATTTTTTTTAAATATATCGACAGTATCAAATTCGACATATTTTAGCTTTGGTTTTGTTTTGTATGCAATTTTTAAAAACATTTCGGCACAGTCTTCATCCAATAGAATATTATGTACTAACAAAATCTTTTGTTTTATTAATAATATTTTTTCTATTCGAAAAATTATCATTCTTTGAGTGTAATTTTGTTGATGTATGTTCCATGAAATATTGGTGGAACAGTAAATCAGAAAAGTACTTTTTTGTTTTATTTTTAAAAAAGTTTGGGGACTACGTATGAATTATCATTGTTGAAAAAATATCGATATTTTGATATATCGATAGTTTTTATTCGATATATATCTATGCCGATCGATGTTTAAAAGTATATCAATATCGATATATATCGATATATTTTTTTCACTTGCCCATCCCTAGTTGCGATCCATAATCGGCCTATTAATGTTTTTTTTTTAAATTGAGAAATATGCATAAAAAATGTGTATAACTCCAAAAATATGCATTATTGCTAATATATGCAAAAATATGCACTTACTACCGAAATATGCTACCACAAATCGAAGCCAAACTGCTTAAAATTTGATGGTTCGCATAGATGATTTGTCAATACCTCTTATCTATCACCACAAAAAACATGGATTTGTATGAAAGTCCGAGACCTGATTATGACAATTAATTTTATCATCGCCGACTACTCCGCTGGCAAAGGACATAATTTTTGCAACCACAGGGAAAAGATCGTGTTATAAGAACCACTTTAAAAGTTCATTAATATCTCTTTACACGAGAATCGCTTGCATCCACATGCTGGTCTGTTGTGTCCATTCTAACATTAGCGATATTTTCCAATTCTTCACACAGTATTAATCGTATGCATGGCATACACCCATTTACTAATGACACTCTCTTGCTTACTTCTCCCTCGAGGAACACCTCCATCTGTTTTCGTAGACTTCATCATTGATTGTTCAATCCCAAATCCGTCGAAGTTCCACAATGTAATTTATCAGAACGTCTAATAGTGAAAAATCCTTCGATAAATCTTCGATGAACCCTAGGATCTAGGATTCAAACTAAGTACTATTTTATTAGCCAGTATGCATCAATTTTCAGGGTCAGACTTGCTCTAATATTGAATTAAATACAACAGATGACAATATTTATGATATTAATGAAGAGACAATTGATGCATCCCCTTTTTTTAGAATAGCGAAGAGAAATTCTGCAAGACGAAGAAAGTGAAGATATAGAAATAATTTTTGAAGTAGCATTAGATACATATCTACTATAATAACATTTAGAACAAAACAACCTATTCCACTTTGATCATTAGCAATGAAACCACGTCACAAATGCGCCAAGTACATTACCTCATACACAGAAAGAAAAACGCCGTACTAAATTCAAGTATTTTCTATTTACTTTGAGTACGACTAATTTAAGTACGAATAACACTAAAATGTACTTAAGTCAATACGAAAACGGCATAATCACGTAAAAAATCTTGAATCAATAACAAAATACTTATATTGTGTACAAAGATTATTATTTTAAGTACTACTATTATTATAAACTTTTTACACAATCGTATTGTGTTGGTATTTATTTGCTTGTTGATAGCTTCAGTCGCATGTAAAGCTTATGTTGTTGTCTTGTTGTTGGTACACGAACAAACAGAAGTTCGTGCACCGCCGACTAATAGCCTACAAACGTCGTATTACATGCTGCTAGTTTATACTGGATTTTAGCCGTCGTTCTTTCTATAGCGAGTTAGCTGAGTTGTCTGAGGCATTGGTTTACAAAACATGATGAGTAAAGTTCAATACCAGGAATGAACAAAAATAAATTTAAATTAAAACAAGTAAGTAAAAATATTAAATTTATATAAGTAGTAAAAATAAAAATTCTCAAGTCTGTTCCAGGACTATTAAATAAGTAAAACTTAGCCTGATTCGGGCTTGATTCAAGCACGCGCGGGATTGATTAAAGTACAGTTTAGGATTGATTCAAGTATACAGCGGGCTTGAATCTACATGCAAGACGACGTGTATCAGTTACTTGTCGGCTATGCCCGAGTAATGAAAATAAACAACAACAAGAGCACAACAGTGATTTGTGGCTATCATCAAGCAAACAAACACCAACACAGTACGAGTACGACTGTGTATAAAATTTATAAACATACTCGTACTTAAAATAGGATTTTTTACATTAATAAAGGCTAATCAGGCTAAAATTTAGTATTTTGCACTTGAATATTCCGACTTGAATCAATCGTTCTGTACTTGATTTCAGAAAAACCGGAACTACCGTACACTTTTGACACGGCTTGGGATTAATATAAGTACGGATGGATTGAATTTTCTTTTCAGTGTAGGTGGTGCGGAAATGTGTGCATATTATATAGAATATTAATTTTCTAGCTGTTAAAACCGCGATATCTCACGAATGGTGAGTCGTACGAAAAAAGTGTCTGAATGATTTGTGTAGACAATTGTATGATCTATAAATTTTCACTGACCTATTTTCATGATAAAACTTACTATTTTCGAGAAAAATGGAAAAACCTTAATTTTGCACGTTTGACCTGGGATAAAATTTTTTGCAGAAGTGGGTTGAAAGGGGATTTTTGACGTTTCATTTATAATGGTGTATTTAACGACTCTACCAATTCTCAGCTCTATATGAATTTTGGCTAAGTTATGACTTATTTTTGTCTATTATGACTGGACTATAAGTCAAAAGCAACATAAAAAATTGCCGGTGCTCAAGATTTATAATGCGTTTTACTAGCATTTGTCTAATAATGTTTAGCGAAATATTAAACTTGTTTGTAAGAACAAATGCTTTTTAATGAATTAACATCATTTAAAATAAAATGAAGTAAAAAACATTATAATATTTTAACATTAAAGCGTCGATGGCCTGTTGGTGGCAGCTCAAACAGATCAGTGAGGACATTTTCGAATAAATGGTCGCTAAATTCATAGATGACAAAAAGATCGACACTGTCACCCATCTGTTCATTAATGACCATGACAATGACAACATCATCAGAAATGTCTCCATTAAATTTCTCCATTTGTTTTTTTACACGTTTAATACAAGAAGTTTTAATAGACAGGTTTTGGTGGGATTTATTTTCGAAAATACTCTTTCCTGATTTATTAACATTTTTAAGCTTAATGTTGTTGCAAAATAGCCATAAAAATCGATAATAAATTTATTTATCGCCAGAAAAATCTCCATGTCGCCAAGTGAAAAATTTTGACGCCAAATAACTTTAAAAATTGCCACGTTTGGCGAGAAATCGCCATATCTGACAAACCTGATTGTAATAGAATTTTTCATCAGTTCAATTTCGCTCAATTTTAGCGAGTAGGAATGTATCAAAATGATTCAAACTGGTGACAGACTGAGCGAAAATGTTCATTTGCTGGTATACGAAGAGTAGTGCTTTTGTTGTAACGAAATTATACAAAATTTTAAATTGAACGTTGCAAACTAGCTTGCGGACAATATCTACCAACTAGTTGGCATGACCAATTGATTAGTTTTTCTTTTACCCATTCTTTGAGTACGGTTTCTGTTAGATTGCCTTAAAAGAAACTGTAATCGACAAATATCGTGCATAACAAATGTTGCAATTTCCTTAAGTAGTCGTTGATGAAAATGTCCTCTACGACGAGTTGGCCAACCGGGTGAGTACTTGGATATTGCTGTTCTCAGTTTGCAATAAAATTTCACAAATATCAATTATTTGACCGAATAACTGAAGACGTCATACCACTCACACCAATAGAAATTTGGGAAAATTTTCTTTTTGAATCTGTTTTTATTATGTTGGCTGTATGTAAATTTTTCACAGACTCACATCCTACCTATTTAGCCGTGAAGCTCATACACAAACACAGAATATGATAGTGTATGTTTGGACACCACTGATGTAAAACGATTTTAAGCAGATTTCAATGTATGTATAAGTTATTCCAAAAATAATTTGGCACTGAGAGAGCAACAAAATAAATTGTACATTATTTTTAAAAATCAAAATCATCTTCCACCAGCAGCGAAAAAATCAGAAGATCTCGAACGGGCGTTAAGTGCACACACGAAACGAGTTATACAAAGAAATATATAATCCTTAAGTGGACCTAGTGCTAAATTACAAAAAGAAAAAAAAAATAATACTTTAATTTTTAAAAAATCTTATAAAGTTTTAAATTTTAAACTAAATCGAACGAAAATGGTTTACGAAAGTGGATTTACTACCCGCAGAACTTACTCTTCCAGGCCTGTTGTTACTTCGTATGCAGTTTCGGTAAGCGTTTTTACATTTACTTGTTACGTTTACATCACCAATTTATCATTTTGCAAGAATAGCTAGATTTCAGAATTATCTACCATAAAACTTACTTTTTTAATGATAATTTTAATATGTAATTTGAATAGAGTGTAGTGTGGTTTTAATCCTAATAACGTACAAGTTTAAAAGCCAAATAATTATGAAAATTATGTTTAAAATATATGCATACAAATTCGATTCCGATTCTAAATGGCATCCATTCATTAAGGTTAAAATTCACCTAAAAATGTAAATTGAAATTCGAAAGACAGAATAAAAAATTTTAACTAAAATCAGATTTTCGTTATTGGTGAATAATAAAAATCATGACGAATAATTTGAAAAAAAGAGCCGTGTGCAAAAATATTAATTTGTTTAATTTAAAAATTGCTGAAAGGTGTTTATGCCAAACAGCAAAAAATACACATACAAATTAATAAATAGAAAAACAGACGGTTAGAGATAGAAAAAATGGGTGAATCGTGAATAATATTTGAATTATGTATGTATGTAAGTATTTTAGACACAATTTTTATCAGATAAATAAATTTATTATAAAAAAGGTGTTCTTTGCCTTTCGTTGTTTTTCAGTTTTGTTTCTTATTTTATTTTTATTTATTTTATTGCTTGAGTGTCCCAATTGCTGTAAGCAAATTTTTATTTTTCCTTGTGTTTTAAGAAAAGAAAAGAAAGACGTTTTTAGAATTTAGTCATCATGAAAAAATAAGAAACTGGTCGGAATTGAAACACGTTTGAAAATGCATTTATTATTCTTTTTAAATTTAAACGATAATCTTTTTCAAAAATATCGCATTATCAGAAGTCCATATTCGTTATAAGACACATACATATGTGTGTTTTTGTATTTTTTTTCTTTATGTTTAATTAAATTCTTTTATAAAGTAAAATTATATTAAAGTTATTAAATGTTTCATACACATTTGTGTTGTAATTTAGAAGTTAAGTGAGTTATTAACAAAGTCTGAAAAATTTATGTGTATCATTCAATATAAAATAGTTTTATAATAATAATAATATGTATTAGTATACCAACGGTTATTTAATACAGTATTTAGCGAACTTGTACATAAATACATATGAGTACATACTTATGTATTTACTCTGTAAACAATAGAAAGCATAATTATGCTGTATCAATATAATTACGTTTTCCTTAAGAAAAATAATAATTAAACAATTTAATGTACAAAAACGAAACTAACGAAATAAAGAATGCTATAACAAAGAAATAATAATTTCCTTAATTGAAAAATATATAAGTACGTACAGATAAAACTAAAAACCACATACATATATATTTAATTAATTGTGTTGTGCGATCTACGACGAAAATTGTATATCCAATTACATACTTAAATTCTAATAAATATCCAATCACTCAAAATTTGTACCAAGTTTTGTTTGTGATCGCAACTCTTAAAATTTTTGAAATTTTTTGAGAAATATTATTTTGTAACAATTTAATTGACAACTTTCTTAATTGCTGAACTAAGACTGAATTTACATTAGGCCTCAAGCTAGATTTCAGAAAACTACAAGTTACAATTCGGCAAGTAAAATACCCACAAAACAACAATACATTTTGTAAAAGCCTTGGTGTTTTGTAGGTATTTTACTTGCAGTTTTATAGCTTGAGAAATGGAAGTTAAAAATAAAGAAAAGTTGACTAGAGATAGTCGAAACATAACTTTTTGATAAAAAATTTTTAGTCGATATTTTCATGTTTTATTTAATACTATTTTTGATATTAGCTGCGTTTGAGTATCCAATAGTTTTTATGTATTTTTAATGTACTTTATAGAATTTGACTCGACTTCGTTCGTTTACTTTGTTAAAAAAAAATAAGAGGTATACCTCACAAATGAATCGGCCCAGCAATAACTTTGCTTACTGGTAGGAAAAAAAGTATATAAGTATTTATGTGGTTGGTAAGTAGGTACTAGGTATAATTTGACGCGATAGCTACTTACTTCTGTTTGAGAAGTTAAACATAAGTAGGGTGCCCCTTACAAATGTACTTACATTGTTACATCAATTAACTAGTTTTTATTTGACTGACTTGAAGCTAAAAAATAAGTAGCCAAATAAACAAAATAAAATATTTTTTTATAGACGAAACTGTGCTCTTTGAGATTTGACGACAAGAACTTTATTCACTGAGCTATTGTTGACTTATAAGCACAGGTTATACAGACATGACACGATACGGAAGATATTTATTTATTACACATCATTATAAGTACAAGTAAGACTCGAAGTCTCTTATAACACCTCAAACAATATATATAATCAATCTTATTAAATTTGTAATGAGCTTAAAATAATAAGCTTAAAATACTAAGGATATGTATACATAAAAATATATAACGTCACCTTAACGTGCAAACGTGATAAGTCCTGTTTTTAAATTTTATAGGAGGGCCAAAAAACTGTCTAACTTTTTTGGGCTTAATATTTTTTAAATCTGTAAACGTAGTTTCTTCGTCGATTCATCGCTCATTAATATCACTAATTAAAATATTTAAAAATATGCTGTTCGTGACGAAATGGTTTTTTTTTTGGGACTTATCACATTTGCTTTTTATGATTATGCTTTTTTAGTTTGGACTTAGAACATTTTCTTATTATTTATTTTTTGTTTTATTATAAATAAATGTTAAAATTTTGTATTTTTATTAGCTGAATTTACACCAAAATTACGAACATATTCCAAAACTTTCACAGAGAAAAAAGTCATAAAGTGGGCTTATTGGAAAAGAAAATCTTTAAGAAATTTATTATTTGACATTTTGTCATATAAATGCCTTTATTGTTATCCAATGGATTTCTAATTGTATAAGGGTGTGGAAAAATAAAATAGATTCATATCGAATACAAATTATTATTTGGGTATTGTATAAGTTTCTAAGCCTACTACATTTATTTTATTCTCTAGTGATTTTCAAAAATATTCTCATTTGTAAATTCTCAAATGGTTTTTGAAAGTCTGTGCATAAGATAAGAGGTTTGTAACTGTTCAAAGTTGTGGTTGAAGCACCAATGAAATGCATATAGAAAATGCTTAATAACCATCAACAAATAAATTTCATTTGGAAAAGAAAATGTATTATTTCGACATGAACTCTTCTATCAGAAACTTTAGCACACAAAAAATTTCAAAAAAATTGGAAACAACTTAAAAATTTTGTCAATGACTGAACCTATAAAAAAAGATACCGCGAAATTTCGCAGGAAATTCCCAAAAACGAGAAAAAAGGTTTTAAACTGGTTCAAAAGCACTAATATTGTAAATATAACAAGTAATAAACGACACACAGTAGTGCACAATCAAAATATTTTACAAATAGATAAACCATTTCAAAACCAATCGGATTCAGTATATACGAACATAGCAGAGGAGTACGCCTATTGATCCCAGGAAGATGAACTTCCCATATTGCACCGGAGCGGAGCTATGGACGCTCAAAGAAGGTCACTTTGGGCATCTAAAAATTTTCAACGTTTGCAATTTTTTATTTCCCGCTCGATTCTAAAAATTTTGTATGTAAGTCCTTATAGCCCTCATAAGGTTATAAAAAAATTATGTTTGATTAAGCACTCATCTTGAGGTATACTCATTCGAAAATTAAAATTTTCCAATTTTTTAAACTTGGTCCGTTTTTTCAAGTTATGGCATCCAAATTTTAGATAGGTATATTTGTAGTGCATAGCTAACTTACGAACCGCATTTCGTCTCATTATCTTAAGAATTGCGCCTTTAGTCCAATGAAAATTGTACAAAAACTGAAATTTTAAATCTTAAATATCTCTTTTTTTAAGAGCTAACATTGAAAAACGGCGAACGCCACTGAAATCAGCGTACTCGAATTAAGTTTATCCGTCGGGTGCATATTCTGTCGGTTATTAAACAAATTTTCACATTCAAATAAAATTTTTCGAGTTTTTTGTCTTTTCTTAACGAATTTTTTCTATTCCTTAATGATCATCTGCTGTTGGCTGAGTGGCTAGCGCGTTTGACTACAACCCCTGAGGTCATGAGTTCAAGACTAGTTTCAGGCAAGCCAACAGCATCATGCATTGTTTTCATGTGCATTGGTGTGTTATTGTGTTGGGCTGTTAAAGTGGTTAAGGCATAGCACTGATCACCTTGGCAGTACCGGCAGCGATTAATACTAACATATCCTAATGCACTTCACAGCACCCTCCTTCGTCGGTATTGTAGCAGAACCGTAGGCGAAGTAAAATAACTAATAAAATGGCTAAACAGCTTAAACAACTTAATGTGTCTACTTGACACCAGAGGGGCTTGCAACGCTGCTCTACAAAATACGCGCAATAGCAGGGTTGTATATCAATTAAGCTTTCTATCTCTCTCCCACTTCACCACCTGTTCTCTCTACACTATACCTCTCCCAAAGAAGGTAACACATTAATTAGTTAACTGGAAGGCATTAATCGCCTGATTGTGTTACTTCTTTTTTGAAATCATCTGCTGCACTATTTTATTGATAATATTAAATACCATGATACACATTTTTTATCGATTGTATTTATTATTACTTTTTTTTAAATCAGTTTATAAATCTTAGGAAAATCCCTATTCTAGATTTGAATATTTCTTTTTTTCTAAAGAAGAATAAAGCGATCTGATTGTAAAGCTTAGTGCTAGCTTTAGTTATAAAAAGTTCAAAGGACCTTTTTGAGTTATGACAACTTTATCGCTGTAAAGTTTAAAAACGGAGTCTGAAACTAAAACTATACAAATAAAAGTACGGAATTAAGAGCACTCCGATCGGAATATGAGTGAGCGATAAATCCATTAAAATACAAAAATTTTTTTAAAGAAGCTGTATTTAAAACTTGATTACGAGAATGCTTTAAAAACCGCAATCAATAAGAATTTGGTAGGTTATACTCGTAAACGGTTTGGTAGATTTCTGTGGAAATTTTGCAAGGAAATTGTTTTCCAGTGGCAACGCTGACCGCAGTCTATTTTTTGAAAATTTTTATGGTGGCGTAAACAATAATCGATGTAGAGAACAAAACACCTGCATGTTTGTCTGTCTGTCCGAACACGCTTCACGTAAAAACCACTGAACGGATGTTCATGAAATTTGGTGCGGAGGTACTTTGGGCCTATTCACATATTACGTAACGCTATTTTCGGAGGTTTTAACGCTTTTTACAAAATTTTTAGTATAAAGTATCTAATTCGTAACAAATCCTTAACCCCCATGGAGCGTTACGTAATATGTGAATGGGAAATAGGAAAAACATAACAAAAAATAACAAAAAGAAGCTTAACACGAGACAAAATAAAAAAGTTAATATCAATAACTATCAAATGAAATACATATTGACAGTATGAATTGATTAAAAGTAGATGATATTCAACTCTTTACTGCAAGCCACCGACTTTGGTCGAGTGGTCGAAGCGGTAAAGAACTCTGATGAGATTAGCGGGAGTTGTCGAAACGTCAGTTCAACCCTCCGCGCAGTCAAAATTTTCTTTGTCTACATGCTTCACATTTATCTCTAAAGAAAAATATAATTTAATTGAATAATTAAATTAAATCCGAACTCAAGTCAAAAATAATTAAATTTTAGACATATTTTGAAAAATAACAACTTTTCAGAGCATTTTCACATTTTAAGATAATTTTTTCTGTTTTTTAGAGCATTTTTATGTGCTTAAGACCATATTTTAGAGCATATTTGTGGTTGCGCTGGTAATAAAGTAAATGCCTTTTATCAGCCGTACGAAACTATCGAAAAATAAAATACCATTATACCGCATAAAGTGATTATCTTGGCTCCTAGAATATTAATAATTTCTAGTATCCGACCGAACGTTGGGGCTCGGTGTCGGAGTTCGACAATAAGCTATATTCGGTTGATGTTCGGCGTTCGGTAAAATTTTCAGCCAACACCGAACTTTGTAAAAAAATTGTTATATACATATTTATATATCATCAAAGATACACGAAATTGCAGTCCTATAAAATATTATCGAAAAGTGCAAGTTCTGTGAATTTGTTCATTGTATTTATTATAGTAGTTTTGATTTAACTGCCTTTGGCTTAAACGCACTTTTGGCTTATCTGCACAAAAGTATTAATTTGTGTGACTATTCTTTAAAACCCCATACAAATTCCTTTGTTAAGTGCACTTTTTTATCCTCACTTTTAAGATGAGTGCCTTGAATTTTTGGAATCTTAAATCTATTTCTATACAAAAAATTAATCTTAGCTGCATTTTGTCTTCAATGCACAATATATATTTTTCCTGTGATTGTTCTTTAAAATAATTTTCTAAGTGCACTTTTCAATTATTTTCATATAAAAAATTAAAGTTAGCTGCACACACTAAGTAATTGTGTATACGTGCACATTAAGGCAGATAAGTACATTTAATCAACAGCATTTTCGATTTATCTGCACAAAAAATTGCGAAAAGTTGACTGTTAGTCAACTTGCGACTTATTTGCAAATAAAACAGTAAATTGTTGCCATATAATTGTTTTATTGCGACTTTTAACTCACGAAAGCTATTCACGATTAACGCACTATATGCAAATAAAATTTTTGAGGTTGCCATGCTTACGAATGTTTGTTAATAAAAAACGACAAATAGATAAATATTGTACAAAAAACATTGATAATAGAAAATTTTTACAATTAAAACAAATAACTATTTATGTATATGTTATTTTATCCATTTCAGCTATTTTTTTTTAACATACAGTGAGTTAACGTATTTGCAAATATTTTTATTTGCGAATAGTCCGCGTATAAACGTAGTATATGCAGCTAAGTCAAAATACTGTAAATAAATAAGTCATAGTTGAAAAAAGTTAAATACAATTTTTCTATTCAATAAAAATGTTCGACTTCGCGTTCGGGTTCGGCTTCGGTTCTAAAAATTCTACCGAAGTTTGGGTACGGTCAGACACTAACAGGTACCACCATAACTAAAACAAATACAACACCAAAAAACACATGCATTTTGTTGGTAGAAATACCTCAGAAATATGTCAAATCCATTAACTGTGAGTCGCACACATTCATAAGATCTCTCAAATTTACTAACATATGCCGGTTATTGATAGAAAACTCCCAGGCATGTGTCAAAATCTATTGTCTGTGTGACGCATACATTCTCAAATTTACTAAAACAGCTGTTCTTGTAGTGGTACCTGTTTAATCTACCTTGGACACTAATAATTTAAATTTTTTTTTTTGTTCATATTAAAGACATTTGTAGTGCATATGTATTTATTTTACATAAAGTTTTTTTCATTGAAAACGCAAAAAAAATTTCATACAAAGTTTTATGTTAGAATGTATATGTAACAAGGATAACTGCCCTGAAAGAAGCAGGGGACAAGTGTCTCCCAGTCACCACTTTTGTCCACCAGTTTGGTAACTTTTTAGAGACATTGTGAACGAATCGTCTACACAAAGAGAAGTTTTTGAGAACCATAAAACTATTTTTATTGTCTAATTTTGTTGTGTTGAATATACATTCGGCTGTACGCAAAAATTAAGATTTTCTTAAAAAATCAAATTTAATTGCCATATTTAGTAAAAAGTTTCATACGTGTTGACTATCATTAAAATGCACTAGTGAATCTATGGTGCCAATGTCTCAATGTGGTTCCATGAGAACTATCTAGTCAATAGTTCTGTAGTGAAATTCACTAGCTTTTAAAACTTAAATAAAAGGTAATTTTGTCGATAACAGTTTTTTACATTGAACTACTTTAACCACACAAGTTTTTTTTCCTGAAAAATGCTTGCGCACAAGTCGCTATACGTTTTTATTAACTGAACAATAACCAAAAAATATTTAGGAAATGTGTTCAAAAGTAATAACGGATGTGGATATGTGTTTTTTCAACGACAATAAATTCCCATTGTAAGTCGATTTAGTTCACTAGAGCTGAAAAATATATGAATGATTAAGAAGTTACGTTGTTTTTAGAAAAGAAAAAAAATCGGAATGGGTCCATGTTATTAGCGAAGTTTTTGGTCCATGTAAAAGAGCATAAAAATAATGTAATTTGGCATCAGTTACTCAAAATCGACAAAAATTTACATCCGCGCTTATTAAAGAAAACCACAGATTTATCAACTAATATTCTTCCAAATAACTTAATAGCTTAATTCTTAAAACTCTTTTAGAAGTTTATATTTATTCACTTAAATTTGCATGAAAACACGGTTTTGCGTTTAAATTCGCGTAAAAAGAAACAAGTTGCAAAAATGGGTAATTTTTTATCCTTTTTCCTTGAGGAAAAATCATTATAGAACGCCGAAAAAGAAATTTTTCTTGACATCACTTCCAATTCGGAGATTGGCAATCGAAAAAGAGAACTTTTGCAATGACAAGCATATGTAAAACTAATTAGAAATTTCCAAATTTTCACTACTTCCGGATCTCAAATTCTACATTTTCATGACTTTTTTCGAGTATTTTTTGCTGGGAATAAGATTTAGAAAACAACGAATTGAATTTGAATTCAGGGTAAAATTAACAAAAAATAAATAAAAATAAAAAATTATATATTGTACACAATAACATCGTAAAGTATTATTAATATTTAAAATTGATATTAATAAGATTTGAAAAACAACGAATTGAATTTAGTTCATGGTAAAATTAAATTGCCTGTTAAAAAAACTCTGAACAAATTTGAAAAGTATCGTCGTATCGACAGTAAAATATCGCCGTTACCGATGAATCGGAAAATCTGAAGTATCGCCGATATATCGGTATCGGTTACTTCCCTAATGTATATACGAAACAATTTTTTTATAAAAAATAAAACAAATAAAGTTCGATAGTTAAAATATTTTATATATGTATATACGAAACATTTCATATAAAAAACTAAATTAAATAGCTCAAACAAGAGATAAACAATAAAAAAGAGTTCAGTTTGCACTATAAAAATTTCTTATATAAAATCTTTTTTCATATCATTTATCGTCTTTGGTGTTTGAAAAAAGTTTCTTACATCAGGTCTTTTCTTATATAAGATTTTCTTTTACAAAACATTTTTTCTATGAAAAGTACAGAAAAATACGCGGTGTTTTTTCCACTTTCTTATAAGAGGTTTTTTCTTATATGCGATGTGCTTATATCCGGTATCTACTGTACATTATAAAAGTACATATGTATGTATGTATGTATGTACATACTTACATAATTACTTTTAGTAAAATTTTCAATATTTGTTTGTAACTTAAAAAACAAAAATATTTCCGGGTAATAAAGTTTCCAATTGTTTTGTAATGTAAGATGCGCGCGCATCATTTTCGATTTCTATAAATATTTTATGGAAAGTCGCAAAATGTGTAGGATTCGCCATTAAAATATAGATATGTATATATTTTTCTTGGCAAGGTCTCTTTTATTTAAGAATTTTTATAAATACACACAACTATTGAAAGAAATAAAAATTTAGTGCTTTATTTTTGTATGTACATACTTATGTATTTACAAACATTCATGTATATGTATGTATGTATGTATGTATGTATGTATGTATGTATGTATGTATGTATGTATGTATGTATGTTCAGATGTGTTTATTTATGTTTGATATATTTTTTTATATTAGTTCCGTTTGTTTACTTTTACAGTAAAATGCAGTAAATGAGTAATTACTGAGTAAACTGAAAAATTTACTCTCAAAAAAAGCCGTTGCCCAAAAATGTACGCGAGAGGAAAGATTCTAAAAATTCGTAAGATTAAGGAACACCTAATGCCAAATAAATGTAGCGCTGTAAAACACTTACACTTTTGACTACTAACTCTTTTTCTTACTTTTCAATACTTCTTTATCTATTTATTAACTTTACACCAAGTTTAAATTCATTAAAATCGGATAAAATTTGTAAATGTAGCTGAACGTGCGTTTCAACAAGGTGGTCAAAATTGTAAAGACATTCTTAAGACATTCCTCTATGTTTGTAATCGGATCGTAAGTTTCAAAGATAGATACATATTTATTACCGTTTTTTCAATTGGAGCACTGTGCGGAGGCAGATAGAGTTGACTTCTTTTTTTCAAAAGAAATATTAAACGAAATATGTAATTAAGAAAGCTCTGTAGATATTTAAAAAAAACCATACTAAAATTTTAGCAGTTAAAATAACTTACGGATAACATACTGAGTTGCATGAAACTTTTCATCTGTTTTCGTTGCACAATATTTAAGTATTTTCTCTGGATTTTTCTAACATAAAATATTATGGATTTTTCTTAATGAAACAGTTCGCTATAGAACTTTATCATTAGATTTTTGAAAATCAAATGTCGAAAAATTGGTTTTTGCCACAGATATAACTCTGCCGAATGTACATATTGGTCGCGTTCATAATGCTGACTTTAGACGACATGTATTTTACATCTGACTTGTCAAATTTCCCATTGCAAAAGTGATACATGCCGTGTGAAACATATGAAACATCGTCAGATGACATTTACAAAAGCAAAGTCAGATGACAAATTTTCAATTAGAGCGTGTTCTATTTTCATCTGACAAGGCATCTGACATCAGCTGTATTATATTATCAAAAGTGTGGTTTGGCTAAAAAAAACATTAAAAAGCAGAGAGCGTTTTATATATTTACGAATATTGTGCAAAAACTCAGCTGTTGCGAACACTCAGAGGTTATGTCAGATATAATTGCACATGTACGTGTGAAAGCAAATATTATAAACCGTCTGTAAATTGACAATTTTGACAAGCATGCGAAGTTACATATGTCTCACACACCTAACAAGACATATGTATATATATATATATATATATATATATATATATATATATATATATATATATATATATATATATATATATATATATATATATATATATATATATATATATATATATATATATATATATATATATATAATATATATATATATATATATATATATATATATATATATATATATATATATATATATATATATATAATATATATATATATATATATATATATATATATATATATATATATATATATATATATATATATATATATATATATATATATATATATATATATATATATATATATATATATATATATATATATATATATATATATATATATATTATAATATATATATATATATATATATATATATATATATATATATATATATATATATATATATATATATATATATATATATATATATATATATATATATATATATATATATATATATATATATATATATATATATATATATATATATATATATATTATATATATATATAATATATATATATATATATATATATATATATATATATATATATATATATATATATATATATATATATATATATATATATATATATATATATATATATATATATATATATATATATATATATATATATATATATATA
>CATQFL010000245.1:50582-164776 GCA_956483635.1 Panzeria rudis
ATATATATATATATATATATATATATATATATATATATATATATATATATATATATATATATATATATATATATATATATATATATATATATATATATATATATATATATATATATTTATATATATATATATATATATATATATATATATATATATATATATTATATATATATATATATATATATATATATATATATATATATATATATATATATATTATATATATATATATATTGTATGTATATATATATATATATATATATATATATATATATATATATATATATATATATATATATATATATATATAATATATATATATATATATATATATATATATATATATATATATATATATATATATATATATATATATTTATATATATTATATATATATATATATATATATATATATATATATATATATATATATATATATATATATATATATAATATATATATATATATATTATATATATATATATATATATATATATATATATATATATGTATGTATATATATATATATATATATATATATATATAGTATGTATGTATGTATATATATATATATATATATATATATATATATATATATATATATATATATATATATATATATATATATATATATATATATATATATATATATATATATATATATGTATATATATATACATATATATATATATATATATATATATATATATATATATATATATATATATATATATATATATATATATATATATATATATATATATATATATATATATATATATATATATATATATATATATATATATATATATATATATATATATATATATATATATATATATATATATATATATATATATATATATATATATATATATATATATATATATATATATATATATATATATATATATATATATATATATATATATATATATATATATATATATATATATATATATATATATATATATATATATATATATATATATATATATATATATATATATATATATATTGCTAATTTGACTATAAGCCTAAATTGCATTTATGACATTCGGAGGCATATAACCAAATTCATCCCTGGTACAAAATACTAAAAGTAATATTTTCTGGTAGTGGAGAGTTAGTGACAGGTATGCGAAACGATTCAATGCTTTCATAGAAATTTTTTAAAAAATTTAATAAATTTTTGGTTGCGACAATAACGCAAATTGTATGTATGAATTTTTATCTTTGTGAACCAAATATAGATGGCATATATGCCAAATGTGCTTATATCGCTACTTGGACTACAACGTTAATATTTTCTATGAACTTTGGTAATGGAAGCAATAAATACAGATAAAATAGTCTATATTGATAATGTGACTATAAACGGTAGTGACTATAAACAAAAAGTACTGTATTGATATTTGCTTTGCTAGCTTTTCTTTGTAGTATTATGTTCCAAGTTTCGTCAGACATCCAGACTATTCTTTCAGTATTTCTATATCCAATAGATTATGTAGCAGCCTGTATGAAACATTTTTTAATACTTGGTCAGTCCGACACTCGATATTGGTATGATCGTAATAAGTTTGTGTATGTGTTGCGGAATGTTGGGTTTTTCAGCTTACGAATTTCGAACCTTCTCTGGGCAGTGTCCTTCCTTTTAATTGCGGCAACTTTAAGCCGTATTGTGCCAACCACAAGGTGGAGATCGCTGTGACAGTCTGCCTCTCGTTTATTTCGGACGTCTAATAAGCATTTCCGGCAGGTTTTGCTGATAGCTATGTGGTCTATCTGGTTTTGCGTCATGCGGTCGGGAGATACCCATGTGACCTTGTGTACTGATATATGGGGGAATAAAGTTTCAACAACAACAATATTGTTTCCAAATTTCTGTGAAGAGTTCGCCATTTTCTGTCATGCGTTCAATACCGTGTTGGCCCATAACACTTTCCAGGTTAGTGTTGTCTGACCCCAGCTGAGCATTAAAGTCGCCCATTAGTATCATTACGTCGTCACGTTGTGTGGAGGAGGTAATATCTGCGGGATTACTATAAAATTCTTCCTTGACTGTAGGATCTACCGAATACAAGTTAAGTTTCTTGCCCCTGTACGGAACCTGGCTGTTATAATTATATCGTTATGGGGCTCTCAGTCTATAAGAACATTATGGCCTTCTCTGGAAAGTAGGAATCCAACACCGTTCGCCCTGGGCTGGTTTGATGGCTTATATAAATGCACACCCATCTGACAACTTGAACTCTCCCGACTCAGGCCATCTAGTTTCGCATAATCCCATAAATGAGGGTTTGTAGTTACGCATTTCCTTGCAAATCTGAGCCAATTTGATTTGTTCCAACAACGATCTTACATTCCATAATCCAAATCGTGTCCGTTGTTTCAAGCTAAATGTTGTCATCATATTAAGCGGTTGATTTTCATTCGCTTCGGTTTCATTAATCGTATTATTTACAATGAGTAGCTGATTAGGCTTCTGTGTCCCATCCTGGATCTGGGCTGCCAGGACACCTCCAAGAAGGCCACATTGGGTGAACATTTACTTTACGCCGGGAATTAAGGTTATGCCGCCTATGACCGGTCGTCAGAACATCGTTGGTTATTGACAGGGCATGCCGCATGCAGCTAAAACATTACACAGAAACAGTTATGATATCGCACACTAAATCATAAACAGTTACTATTCAAAAAACCGCAAATGTTCAGAAGAAACATTGTTATAATAATATAAATAAATTGACTTCCACAGTAAGGAACTCCTTCTCAAAAGAAAGTTAGCCAATTTTTTTAGTTTTGTCTTGTAGATTTGAAAATAAGGCGTAATTTTGAGTTGTGACTCTATAGTTGAAATTATATCAAATAATTTCATGATTATTTCATAGTCAATTCTCGGAATAACACAGGCGGTTATACTCACCTTTTTCAGCAAAGGAGACAAAACTCTGAATGATGCACCACAAAACATAACATTTTTTCATCAATAGCGTCACATCACGAAATAATAGCGCTCAGCAAAAATTTTGTCATTTTTGTAATCCGTAGTACTTTAATAATGGGTTACAAAGTAATGCGTGGTACTTATTTATCTTATTACTATGCTTCAAATTAAAACTACTACTTAGTTTTTAATCAAATAAGTATGCATTTTTTTCATTATCTGAGAATAGTTATAATTTGTTAATATGTATGTACATATTAATAAAATAAGTAGACAACCATTTTTTTAAGTCAGCATGTGTTTGTATATGAAAACAAATTTTTGTCGCTTAGACTTATAAGTAAACAATAGCTGGGAGCAGTGCAAGGTAGATTGAACAGGTACCACTACAAGAACAGCTGTTTTAGTAAATTTGAGAATGTGTGCGTCACACAGACAATAGATTTTGACACATGTCTGGGATTTTTCTATCAACAACGGGCATGTGTTAGTAAATTTGAGAGAGCTTATGAATGTGAGCGACTCACAGATAATGGATTTGACATATTTCTGCGGTATTTCTACCAACAAAATACATGTTTTTTTTGGTGCTGTACTCGTTTTAGTTATGGTGGTACCTGTAATGAATATGCCTTGGAGCAGTGTTCGAAAATTTACCTTTATAATGTACTTTAATGTTCTGTACGGTAGAATATTGTAATACACAAACGCAAATAGGAAATACATAAAAAAGAAGAACGGTATTTCTGTTAGTGATCTTGTACCGTCCGAAAATACTGTTTTTAACAAACGCCATATAAAGATAGAACATTTAATAGTGTTCTGTTTTTCGTTGAAGAACAGTACACTTCGTTGTGTTCGGCACAGAACATTATTCTTAATGTATATTTTGTGTATGTAGCATTAGTATTCGCTTGGCCCTCGTGCATGTATACTTGAGTTCGTAGTTATATATGATGAAAAAAGAACACTATAAAACGCTAAAATATAATGTATGTAGTACGCAACCACTACAATTGTACTGTTTTTCGACAAAAAACAAAACGCTACATAATGTTTGTTACTTGCATTAAAAAATCTTTATGTGTTGTGTTCGGGTTGAGTAAATATGTATACACAAACACTAAAAAATAAATATCGTTTCTGCTTGTGTATACAGTACACAAAATAACGTTCGGTTTATTTTCGAACACTGGCTGGGAGGGTAAAGTACTTGTCTTCAAATCTGTAAGAGCACAGGTTCGTATCCCAGCTAGTTAAAAAAATATTTGAAAATATATATAAAATATGATGTGTAAAAAATTGTTTTAACTTTAAGTTGTTTATGTGGCTACTTATTTTTTAGCTTCAAGTAAGCAAAATAATAACTAGTTAATTTCTGTGACTATGTATATATTTATTGGGTGTATCCTTATTTTTTGAATTTCTCAAGCAAAATAAGTAGTTATCGAATCAGATTGTAAGTAGTTTTGACTTAAAACCTCATATCCTTTTTTTTTGCCTACCAGTAAGCAACGGTTTTGCCGCAAGGCATATTTATTTTAACAGGTAATCGCAGTACTAAAACAAATACAACAATCCAAAAACAACATGTAGTTTGTTGCTAGAAATTTTCCTTGTAGCTGTCAAAGTGTTAAATAAATAAAACTTATTTTTGTACATTTTCAAATATAAATTTGTTAAAAAACTGATAAAAGAAACTGATATATTTATATCCTGGAAGCAGCAGTAGTAGTATTTATTTATTTAAAAAAACATGGCGGTATTGCTTGGCAATCACAGCATAGCCTAAATCGGGTCATTTCTTTTGTTGTTTTGAGGCGTGGACATAACCAAACGCATGTAATGTTACAACCACAGACAGCAATTTACATCTTACCGGGTGAAAAAAGAAAGTGGGAATCTTGGTCATAGTGAAATAGAATATAAAGGTGGCGCTGATCCTATTATAATAATATGGGTTATGGCTTTTGTGCATAAATTGAAGCGAGCTGAGAAAAGATTTTCATTAAGTATTTTTTATTGTATTTTTTGCTGAGTCACTCACAAATTGTTACTTCTTCAGCTATGCCCATAGGAAAATCACAATCTTCTATTGGTGGTTCAATGTTTATTACTGATTGTTGTTCCACGGGTAGACAATATTCTCCATTACTTTTATTAGCTTCTTTAGGTTTTATATTTAAACATTTTTTAAGCAAACGGAAACAATTCATTTTAATTTAAAATAAAAACAATCGTAAACAGCCTTGACGCTACAAATAAAAATAAATTAAAAAAAATAATCAGCTGTGGAAATACGATTACCTGTTAATAAATTTACCTTGGTTTTGCCGGGTGCTTTATTCCTCATAAGCACACTGTCATAACTAAAACTAGTGGCCTTTAGTTGATGATGTGCAAGCGAAGCAAGTAACATAAAAACAGGCATAACAGTATTTTTCCATTTAAAGAAGACTGCGATGCAAAAGAAATTTTCGTGGTAGTTAGAGATTTGTTCTGTGGATTGATTTGTGTAATAAAAACGATTTTGAAAATTTTTGAGTTCTGACTGTTTGAATTTGTATTTAAATTTAATTAATTTTTATTGTTACGTAATTTTATTTTTGAACTGTCTGAAATTTATTTTTTCGGCTTTTTAGTTCAATATTTGAACAATTGAATTATGAATATTTAAATTAATGTAAATTCAAATTATTTTATTAAGAGTGGAGTGTTGGAATATTCGAATCAGATTAGCAGAACGGATCAGTACTACTGACTTCGACAGGTCCTATACCGTCTCATCAGCGTTCTGATGCAATGAATGCAAGAATTTACATGAAAAAGTCTTGTATTATATTTCGTAACAAAAATTAGTTAAATAGCTGATGTCGGTGCAGCGAATTCTGTGGTAGGTCCTATTTCCGTAATATTTGAATTTATGAATTCATGAATATACATAATACGAATCAAATTTCTGTGTAATCAAAAGTGTAACTTATTTGTATTCTCTTAAATACTGATGTCCCAATAACATGTGTATATATAGGTTTTTCGAAACAGCTAACCAACGGTAGGTAATTTCTACTTGAAGCATTTACTTTTGTTATAGCTTAGACCAACTTGGGCAACTTTTAATTCAGCTAGGAGAAAGACAGAGAGAGGGAGAGACTGTGTTGCTTTTTCTATCTTTCTCGAACCGCTTGTGCGATAGTTTGGAATTAGCTTAAATAACAGTGACTCGCCACTTGTATTGGCGCCACTATTTATATTTCTCACCAGGTGATCTTTATCAGTCTAGTAAGGCCTCGTCGCTATAAGTGGAAGATTGAAGAAAGGTCAGTTTCCGTTATTTTGAATTCCGTCAGCTGTTGTTTAGAGCTGATTTTAGAGTTGCCGAACGCAGCTTGTCTGCAGATTTCAATTTAACAATGAACACTACTGATTACAAATAAACATTACTGTTTGTGCATCAGTACTGTTCATTTGTATCGTTAAATTGAGATCTGCAGTTTCATTTAAGGCCACGATTCACTATCCTACACAATCGCGCGATCCGCCAAAAATGACATATGTGCTAAGCAAGTATGGTAGTGAGGACTAAAAATGCAACTGTGTGACAGATTTTTTTGGCAAGTCGTGCGATTTGGAAAAGTTTATGAAAATTTTCATAAAATTATAGTTTCCATGCGATCATGTGCATACATAAAGCAAACAGATATTTTTGCATCATTTTTGTATAATGGTGTGGCACCTACATCGCCATTTTGAAGCGATTTTTTAAAGTCAGTCAGACTTTTGTAAAATTTTCCTGTGAATGAATCATGCCATGGTGTAGTATAGTGAATCAGGGCCTTTAGTAATACTGTCGCCTAAACCTGTTCGTCCCGAACCTTTTCCGTAGTTGGCTTGTCGCTCCAGATGCCCAAACTTCATTTTTACGTAGTCGGGTTTTTTGATTTTTAAAATTTTTCTTGATTTATTTATTTTTCAGTTTTCGTACACAGGTTGCTTTTAGATTCTTTGTTTAAAATTCACTTTTTAGGCAATTGGGGTTTATGGTTGTTAGCTAACTTTAAACTGTCAAAGATTCAAAATGGTCATTCGACATGAAATGGCGTCTGTTGGCCGCCATATTGAATTTTTACTACTATCATATCTTTAGTGACACTCGCAGGGTTAAAGCAAATCGATATTTTGTAATACGCATATTATCCATGTTTCGTAGCACATATATTTGTGAACAGCTTTTTTCACAAATGAGGATAAATAAAACTGCGCAGCGAACCAGATTAACTGAAGGACATTTAGCATACATAGATATTAAAAATTACATCAAGCAAGAATTTTATTCCAGACTTTGATGAATTGAAAAATGACAAGCAGTGCACTATATCCAGCAAAAAATAATTTATATTCTAATAATATATATTAAGAAATCGCGACCTCATTTCTGTTTTGGCCTACCAACCATTTTTAAAAAAATTGAGCTAGGTATGGGGCATGTATGTTTTGAATACCCTCTTTCAGAATCCTAAACCTGTTTCGCGAAATATTTTCTGGTTTCTGAGATATCGAGCATTCACTGTGCCCGATACCATAAATTTTGACAAAATTTTTGGAAAAAAATTTTTAAATAAAAAAAATAAAAGTTAAAAATCAAGTAAAATGCCAAGTTTCATCAATATTGACTTTTTATTCCATATAAATATCTTTTCTAATAACATTTATACGCTTGTTTTCAATAAAAAGTAGAAAATTTCATCTGAATAACAAGTTACTCAACACACAGCAGTTAGTATATACATGCAGGACAAAAAGCTACTTTTTACAAATAAAATTAAAAAGTGGTTACTGCACCGGATTGATGAAAGCTCACAAAATTTGCATTTTTCTTCCAAACATAGGCCGGAAGCACAAAAATTCTATCGGGCATATTTTGAGAAAATTTCATGTTGCTTTTCTCCATTCCGACTTTTTGGCATATGAGCTAAACCAGAAATGAGGTCGCGAAATATATTTCTATAAATTTTTTGTTTCTTTTCTTTGTAAATTATTTATATTCAATTTCCGCTCAAAATTGAATTTTTAATAAAAAAAAAGTAAATGCGGCCTGGCTCGCAAGAGGATTTGGACCATAATTTTCGAAGAATTTGGCACTTACACTGAAATGAGTTTCACATGCCTGCTGTAGGGACTATTTGGGCTTCTGCGCTCCACATCTCAACCGTATAAATAGTTTTGACTATGATAAATTCGGAAATGTTTTTATTCTGAAAATCATTTATATTATATTTAAGCTTGTAAAATCATTTTTATGTTATCCGTTTACGTTTATAAGTTACATGAAAATATTGGCGATTGCTATTTTTAGTTTTAATAAAAAACACAAAAATTGCTTCGTTTTATTTATGCCAATTTTCTTGCCGATTTTTCGAACTGAATTGCCGAAAATGCCGATTTTCGCCCCCAAAATTGCAGATTTTTCATCAAAATTAATTGGCAGCCCTGCATGTGATATGATTTGCAGGTTCCCGCTCTATATAATTCTTGAATATGCTGAGAGTTTTCTTCTATTTTACCCATCATAGCGGCGAACATAAATCCAAGCTCCTTGTCGTAGCACACCAACCAAGGTAGATTGAACAGGTACCACTACAAGATCAGCTGTTTTACTAAATTTGAGAATGTGTGCGTCACACAGACAATAGATCCAACACACAGACAATAATTGGACACATTTCTGGTGTGTTTCTACCAACAAAATACATGTGTTTTTTGGTGTTGTATTTGTTGTCGTCGTGGTGATACCTAAATTCATGGTAGAATAATATACAAGGAAGCCCTGGAACGCCAGCTGACTAGTTTTTTATTTGCTTTTTTCATGGTACGAACTGTAAAATCTTGTGTATATGTAAAATAACTACGTTGCACACGTATGTTTACTGCTTATGTTTTACGAACACACCTATACCCCCTCTATTAATGTTTGACATTTCGTAACCCAAATGTACATTTGTATTAGTTATGCGGCTACCTGTTATATTATTCTACCATGCCTCTATTATTGTATCATGACACCAACAAATAAATCTTTAACCCTCAACAAATAAATCTTTATTATTGAGACAACAAAATATTAGCAATATAAAAGAATTTCGGATACAAATTAGTCAAAAATAATGGTATTTAAAATGTATTTTAAAGTCTATTCAAAATTAAAACAACGGGTATGTTCTGTATTTCATGCAAAATTAAAATGTGTGGAATTATCAAAGCATTGTTGTTATAAATATTAATTTACAACAACAATGCTTTGATAATTCCACACATTTTAATTTCACATGGAATACAGAACATGGCCGTAAAATTTGTTTTTGTTTTCAATTCAAAAACTGAAACGAAAAGTTTTATTTTATATACAAAAACAAGCAGAAACTTTGTAAATCGTTTCATTTCCGAAATCAATTTCCATCATATAGCTGTATGAGAGTGCAGTACCTCTGGGAAACAGTGAGTTCAAAGTAATATATATGTAACAGACCCTAAAATTATTTAAAAAGTAAACATTTCTCCAAAGTTCTTAAAAAAACATTCAGTATAACCGTCAGCGTTGCCAAATGTGCAGATTTATCTGTATTTTGCAGTTTTAACCCTTTCGACCCGACATTCGAATAACAATGTTGAAATAAAATTTTTGATGACAGTAGGTTATATAGGTAAGGTGTAACTTATCGGTGAAAGAAAATCTGAAAAACATTGAAAGGGGAGCTCGGGGTGGTGGTACACCCTTGTACCATTCGGGATGTTATGTGGTACAAATAAGTACCAGCAGTCCAGTAAAATAAACAGTATCAAACAAAAATCAAATAACCACTTCACTTTGCCTACGTTGTAACACATAAAAAAGACCAATATACAATACAAACAACAACAAAATATGATGAAGCATATTAGAATAAATTCAGGAGAATTTAAAGACGATAAGGTACATTTTACAACTTACCAACATTGAATTTGAAGATTTTAGGGATGTTTACACTTTAGGTGGAACACATATGTACCATCCGGGTCGAAAGGATTAACAACCATTGAGCAGTTTTGCAGTTTTTTGCTTAAAAAGACAGTTTTTCTACAAATTGTGCAGATTTTGCAGTTTTCACATTTTTATTTTTTCTCTCAAATATTTTATATTAATTCCAATTTTTAAAGCCATAATTTTACTTTTTTATTGCGACAATGTAATGCGAGAGGGAATTCACAATCATTTAGTTCTAAGAAAGTTGTATTTTTCTATATGTATGGAGTTTGCTATCATAGTTCATATGTACGTAAAATTTTTTTCAGAATTCTCTTGGCGAAACAAAAAACTATACTTTCTTACCCCTTACTTAAATACGGAAGCCAAAATTTTAATTACTCTGTTTGTTGAATTCTGCTCCAAAGTTTTAAGCCAACTCCCATTGTGCAACTGATAAACTTCCTTTTCATATAATTCAAAAAGTTATAAATTTGGAGTGCCATATTTTTCTAACTTCCGAGATGGTAAAGCGTACCAATTGAGCACCTTTTTGCTTGTTTTTAGTTTTCATCTATAAAATTTTAAAATTCGTAAAAGTGGGTTTGTTTACATCTATAAATATTTGCGCCGAACGCGCTCGCCGCAAATATTTACATCGCATTTTAGATAGTGTGGACGTGTGCGGCGCACAAAACAACGCAAGAATTTTCGCCACATTCAACGCACACGATCCGTACCTCTTTGGTTTTTTGACGAACAATACAAAAATTTGCGCCGCATGCTCTTCTGATGTGGACGTCTTTGCAGAAAGAGTGCTGTTTTAATAAGAACAATTTTAAAATGCATAATGTACATATATACTATATTTTGGATTTTTGTGTGCAGTTTTTTTATGCGAAAATCAGTTTTTTTATTCTAAATGTGCAGTTTTTAAAAAAAAGTTATGGCAACGCTGATAACCGTGCTTGTTAAAAAAAATTTATTAGAGTAAAACGATTAAGTCCGTAGAAAAGTGTTCAACAATGACATGGTTATGTAGCTATTTTTGACCGGTATTCGTATAACCATTGAATTAGCTGCTAGCTGATCTTTGAACTTTTGCCACCCCTACAATTTAAAGTGAAATTTAAAAGTATGTATTGGGTTTGATCTCAAAAATCATTTATTCCAGTGGTGCCAATTCCAAACACCAGTTTAGTCTATATAACTATTACCTCGTTTATTAGTACGTTTATAGTATAAACTTTATACGCACGACTATTTGCAAATGAAAACGTAGTTCCGCCAAGTATGTATTTTTATTGTAACTTACTAACTCACGAAAACAATTGCTGATTAACGCAATATTTGCAAATAAGAAGTTTGAGATGCCACCTTTACATATATTTGTTAATAAAAAATAAATATATTAATAAATAGACAAATATTCAGTGATTTAATAAATGGCAAGAAAAAAGTATTTGGCAGCATTTTACATATGTTTGCTAATAAATAGATAAATATTCCGTGAATTAGTAGGTGCATTTTACATTCTTATTTGCAAATAAGACTGGCTTATAAACGAGGTACATATAGGATCATGATACAATAATGCAGGTACATGCATTAGAAAATTTTTCTCATCTAGGTTGTCAAAACTTCATGTGAGTTGTCAAAAATTACATACTGAGCAACAACAAAATTCGTTGTACACACAAACAAATACGTACATACAAAACGAGAATGAGCTGACGAGAATTTTTGCTAATGCATGTACCTGTATTATTGTATCATGATATAGGATAACTATTTTGATTGTATAAAATAAATTACGTGCATCTGTATATATGTATGTATGTACATACTTATATATGTAAATAGGTATAATGGCATATCAATTATTTAAACATCACATAGCACATCCACTAAGTTTGCATGTTATTATTTACTCTCTCACCATTTTTCATGAATCGAATTCTATTAATTTCCAATACTTACCACCACACTGCGCGCAAAGTTAGGAAATTTAATAATTTACTTACATTGTACAGATTCAAAGATATTCAAATTTACACATGTATGTATGCTCAATAAATATAATAAAATAACGCACTAAAAAATGTTCTTTGCAACACTTTAGTTTTTAATAATTAAATTAAATATTCTATAAAAAATTACTTTCTAAGCACCATCACAGTTCTTGCTGTAAATATACAATTGCTATTCTATAAAGTTGTTCCACCTGATTTGCGTATGTATGTACACATGTATAAATAAATGTAGCTTAAATGGAGTTTTATAAGCCTATACATAAATGCTAATGTTCTAAAACAAAAAATTAAAAAAATATTTTACACAAAAACCACAACTATTAAGAGAAAAAACATTTTTTTAATTTCCCATAAATGGGCACATTACAGAGACCTATACAAACTCCAATAGACTGGGAAAAGTGTCCATTTGTACCACGACCATCTTTGATTACGGAACCAATAACAGCTTTTGGGCGACATCGTTCTGAACGGGAAGAGCGCAAAAGTTCTATTTTAGATCCAATTAATAGAGCCGCCATTAAGCCAAGCTATAAAGTGCTCAACGAACCAATCAAGCCATACGTGCCAGCCCGCGATAAAAATCGCGAACGTATTTTGTCAATGGTTCGCCAACACATTGACACCGTCGAGGCTGGTGGCAATACAGCTGCTCGCACACCACGCGACAGTTTAGATGCGGTTTTGCCACGCATGCATCGTGCTGCTTTAGAATCTTTACCGGTTAGACGTGAAATTTTTCGGAATCCAAAGTCAGGTGCCATGGTCACCAGATACGTTTATTAATACAAATAAATAAATAAAAAGAACGACTGCTTCCACATTTAATTAAATAATATTTTGGGTTTGTTTCCTATTCTTATACTCACACTTACACACAACACTTCAAGTAGAAATTTGTTTGTATGTACATATGTATTAAGTCATTTGACATTAGTTTTTATATATGAACACTTCATTGATTTGAATATATTTTATTTTTGCTCATTATCACTATTAATGTTTATAAAATACTTACTATGTATATGTATGAATAATAATTGTATTGAAAATTTTGTTGTTGTTTTTTATTTTTTCGTTTCCGGTTTTTGCTTAGTTCTCATTTAATTTATCTATCTGAAATGATTCCTGGAGTCTCGAATGAAATCGAATTAATGTAAATTCAAACATGTTTCAATTTCCTTTCATTGTAATGCCAATTAGTATAGTTTCCTATTTAGAGCTGAATTGAACGTCAAGTTATTGCCTTACATCCTTGAAATTTATTTAAATAGTCAGATAGTTTTGATAAAGTTTTATACTTTTAGACTAGCTTTTTTGGAAAATTTAGTTATAAAGAAAATAAAATTTTTGTAAATAATTTTAATGAAAATTCGCAGACTCCTCGCTTGGACCTATGCAGCTCTGCTCCTGGCACTCATCGTACCCGTGGCGCTAATGACTACTCTTACTCGTACAAGTCCACCGTAGAAAATAACAGTTATGACTCTAGCAATCCCTACACTAGACCTGAACGCTCTACATACGAGTCAAACTATGAATCTTCATCCCGCAGTGGTCCTGGTGGTTACAACTACAGTTCCGAACGTACTAGCACTTCTGGTGCTGGTCCCGGTGGCTACAGTTACTCATCTACCACATCTGGAAACTTGCCCGGTGGTAACCGTTATCGTCACTTCTCCTATCGTGTCTAAATGAGACGTGAGCAAAAGAATGCAGTTGAATGCCAAGTGATTGATGTAGCAAGCATTAATACTAATTACTAATCATCCATTTTTAATTAATATTGTAACTCTATTCTAAAATTGTTTATAATACAAATTATATACAATCATACATGCATATGTATGCATGGCTAACGTACGGCTCCACTTAGTAATATTTATTGCGGCAATTGCCAAACTACATAAAAAAATACAACCTAAAAAGTTGCTACGTGCAGACGAAGGGTTATGTAGTATGTATATTTATGAAACATTTTTTGACTTAACAAATTTAGTTTTAGTATTGATCACGTACTATTTTTTATACTAATTCTTAAACAAGTTTTGATAAAATAAATTCTAAACAAAAATTATATACTATTATGTAATTATATGCTGTATGCTATTAAATTTTTTTATTATTACACATTGTCATTGTTGCTGATAAATATTCGGATGTCTAAAAATCGTTTACTTTTTTTAAACTAAAGAAACATTTGAAAGCGAGGAAATCAAATGTGATTAGTGAATTTAAAACAAAATCAATCAATAAAGCTACACTCTTTAAATAAACAAAAACTAATTTAATAGTACATTTTATTTAATAATATGGACTTGGCAGATGCGATAAGTTTTGAAATATATTCATACGATTTTCGTTTTTCTATTCCGATCATCAGGCATTTACATTAAGTCTCAATTGTTTTGCTTTTTTTTTCAAATTTTGTTTTTGGCTTTCAGTATCCAACTGTAACCAAGGTTTCTCGGGTAAGTACTTAACATCAGGTTTTAATTCATCTCATCCTATTTATTCAAGCATTTTCATTATTTATAATCATCAACTATTTAACATTTTGTTAAAATCCAATTGATTTGCGAATGCAGCACCGTTTTTGTTAAGGTCGGTTCAGATTGAAGAAAACAGTCGGCGAAAAAAGTTACCACACAGTTACACAAGATATAAAAATATTTTATCACTTCTAGTATATAGGCAAAGAATTATATTTGTTAAAATGTTTTTAGTGGACATGAGGCGCGTATATGGTATAGTCAGATGGCCCAATCTCATGTACTTTTTGAGTAAATCAGACTTCATTCGGTAATAATTCGCGCTATATTGAATTGTTTAATTTTTTCTGATTTATCGTCGTAGACATACGACTTTGTAAATCGGCAGACAAAGTAGCAATACTACATCTTCACGAACCATCGACTTGAACATGACATGAACATGACGTCGGCAGAGGAACTCTAAAAAATGCATCAAGTTATTTGTTGTGGTGAATACGTACGATGTTCATGTTCTGCCATATCAATGTGTTTTTTGATAGTGCAATAGAGATGGAATATTTAGTTATTTTTTTCTGTCTCTTTTATTTCTATTGAAAATGTTTGTTGACGACGAATATCATGATGTTCATACCAAGTTCATTGCTAATGTAGACCCCCAGTAAAGGAACTTACAACGTAGTACTAACCGTTGTATCGGTTGTATATGCTTAGTATTCTAAAATTGTAGCTTTTTTCCATAATTTTGGAAACAAAGTGAGCTGTTGGTGCCATCATGTCACACAAAAAAATTAAAAACAATTGTTATGTTTTGAAATATTTATGCTATTTTACATATTTCGTCAACTAATTTACTACATACAACAACTTACATACAACATCTATGTTAAGCTAATTAATGAAGCAGATATTGCTGTTTTTTTAAACTACACCAAAAAGTGCAACTCTGATCGCTTAGAGAATATTAGTTTATGAAATTTTTAAAACAAAATTTTAAAATCGGACAGGCTTGTCAACAACTCTGTCACACATACATATTTAGTCCACGCTATTGCACTTTTTGAGCACGCATGAGTTTTTTGACAGATCTAACAACTAATGGCGTTTTCTTTTCTATTAAAAATTTAAATTTTTTTATTTTTTATTAAATAAATCGGAATTTAGAATTTCTTTAAAGCAAAAATTTACCTTCATAAGAGATGATATAATAATTTTTATAAATTCACTTCCTCGAAAAGATATACATATTGCAAATTTTCATTCAAAAGTGCAAACAATGCACAATTTTTTTTGTAGAAAAGAATGCCATAAGTATGTAGTGAATCATGGGATTAATAGCTGTTTTACACTATCTCACAAGCCGTTCGACTTCTGCAGAAAATGCAACCCTGATCTAATTAGTTTATGGAAAGTTTTAAAAAAGCAACAACAACACATTATACTAGGGTAGCATTTTGTGCAGAAGTCGAACAGCTTGTATTATAACAGTCTAAAAACAGCTTAAGCAATATTGCTGTGTTATTCTTACGGCTTTTTCGCCTTATTGCTATGATAGTTGTTGCTAGCCAGCACGGGGTAGGTTTTTGTTATTTTTATTACATATATACATATTTTATAAATTATTTTTTAACTTTTACATTTTGGTTATTGTTTAAATAATTTTTCTTTACATTTTGGTTAAACAAATTTTTTGGTCGTGGCAACACCGTATGTATGAATAAATAAAAAAATTAAAAAACAATTTATAAAAAGCCGATTTCGTACGGAAAGTGCGTTGAGTTTGAGAGAATTTGACGAAACTGTTTGTTACCCTACGTCCTTACGAGCCATCGACTTGAACATGACATGAACAACTGCAAAAAATTCAGAAACTTCCTTGTTGTGGTGAAAACGTGCGATGTCGATGTTCAACCTTATCAATGTATTTTGTGGTAGTGCAATAGAAATGCAACATTTACCAATTTTGTCCTGTCTCTTTTTTTCTATTGAAAATAGTTGTTGACGGCGAATCTCATGGCGAACTCAGCCATATGTTCGGGCATCGATGTTAGAGCATGGACGAAACATGGACAGCCTACATTAGCCATATGCGATGCCCGACATGATGCTCATACCAAGTTCATGTCTAGTGTAGACTCCCAGTTAAGTACATTCCCTGCAAGAACACTACCGGTCATATAACTAGTTACATAACCGGTAGTGCTGACGGGTATATCGGTTAAAGTTTCTATTAGTTTCTTAAGAGCAAAATGAAAAAAATAACCGAAAGTCTTGTATACGTGTGATTTTGTATCTTTTTCCAACTAATTAATTTCCCAGACTACATAACATATATCTGTACTACTTACTCTGCTGCTTTTTATTACTCAATGGTTACAGAAATATTGGTTAGCACTAACTAGTCACACCTAACCAAAATACTGGTTAGCACTAACTAGTCACACTTAACCAAAATACTGTTTAGCTTTAACTAGTCATAGATATAATAAAACACAAATTTATTATATTTATATTCATTTTTAAATATTTCTTTTTTATTCACTCTTCCAAAAGCCTTTTCCAAACTCGTATGCTCCTTGCTGCTGGAAAATTCATAAAATTTAAAAAATAGAAATTAATAAATGTAAACACCTCGTCGTCTTAGTAAACAATATAAGCTCCGCCTCTTTGAAATGAAATAAACATTTTATTTTGTTCTTTAATTTTTAGCAAAATTTTTTTGTAACATACAAATTTTAATTTTTTTATATTAAAAATCTTATTAAAATTTCACAAACATTGTAAAATGCTTTTCAAAAACATTGACAGCGCCGGTGGATTCTCACTTGACCTGAGATTCGATACAAACTAATGTTCGGTGAAGCGAAGAAATTTCGAAAGAAAACTCTTCGATATTTCTTCGCGAATCTAAAAAAAATCGAAAGTTCGCTAAACCGAACTTCTCTCGATATTTTTTCGATTGTGGATGTGCGTTACTCTGTTAAGCAAGAGGTACCGTGTTCGAATCTGTCTGACTGCATCGTTAGTTAAAGAATTAAAATAACTCATACGTACATACATATGTGCAATTATTGAACAGAAAAGAATTTGCCATGATAGCCTAGTGGATGTGTGTTAGCCTGGAGGTACCATGTTCAAGTCTGATTTACTGGAGCGTAAGTTAAAGAATTAAGAGATAAATAAAATAAATTAAGAAAAAATATAAAGCTATTAATCTTAAAAAATTGCTTTTGCTCCTGCCTTTTTGCGATATCGAAATTTGTTCGATATTGGCTCACTTTTGATATTGCTAACGAACCTTCGAAATCGAATGTTTTTTGAAACAAAACTGAGCGACAGGTAAATTTTTTTCGATTCATTTTTAGGTGTCATTCTCGATAGTTTTACACGATATATGTTCGAGATATATTCGAAATTGATATCATTAACGAAAATCGTGGTCAAGTGGGTTAGTGCAAAAGTTTTGCATGTGTATAGTTTGCCACTATAACTGCCAGATTTGACGAAATATCGTCATTTGGACGACTTTTGGGCCTGAAAATAGTACTTGGACGATTTGAAGATTTTTGTCCTAAATTTTACGATTTTTAAAATTAAAAGTTGGCAGCATTTATTTGTTGAGAATATGCATTTATCGTCGTTTTCAATCAATTGTAATGTACTTTTTTCGTCCAACATCTTGAACAACTGGTATCTTTAAAATCTTGTTAAAAATGTTTTTCTTGAAGAGTAAACGCAAAGCACAAGCTAGCCCTGGAACTTCAGCTGTTTATTTTTTTATATACTTTTTTTCATGGTACGAACTGTCAAATGTTGTGTATATGTGAAATAACTACGTTACACACACAATACCACATGTATGTTTGCTGCTTCTGATATACAAACACACACATACATACTTTCTCTATTAATGTTTGACATTTTCTATCCCAAAATGTACATTTGTACTAGTTATGCGGCTACCTGTTATATTCCCAGCAGGAAATAGAAGGAGTACGGATGCCTTCTAGAAGGCCTTTGTACTCCTTCTTTTGGATAAACAAGGCCTGCTCGCTCCATTCCATACTCATATATTTTTTACACACGTTGTCATTGCGGGGAAGGTCTTCCGTTTGCCAGTTCTAGAAGACCTGACAAAAGCCCTTCTAAAAAGGTAATTTTGAAGGGTTTCTAGGAAGGTCTGTTAAAAAGCAAATCTCGGTATTTTTGTATTTTATAGCGGCTTCTTTAATTTTTATTAATGTTATTTTTTATATCGAATTATTTCCTTTCATCTAAAGTAATTTTTTATACGAATGTATTATTTATTAAGAAGGTTTTGGATATGAATAGCTTCGCCAGTGTAAGTATAAGTTAATCAACTCCATTATAAACGGCATAATACCAGCACACATGATATCTCTTGAATGTAAATTTCAGCTTTATATACAAATTACTTGCGAAAAAAGAATATGAGAATGTTATTTATAAAAAACATTTTTAATGAATAAAACCAGCGTTGTCAACTCGATGCTTTTCGCATTGTTTTAGTGCTTTTTCAACAATGCCAAGATATGTATTTACAGATACTGCTCGGTCCTTTTTTAATTCATTTTTAGTGCTTTTTTGTGACGGTGGCACTAAATCTAAAATTCCGAAATAAATTTGTTTATCTAAAAAATATTTTTTAAGGGTAAAATTTTTTGTTAATGTAACTATTTCCTGAACATACTTGTTTGCAGTCTTGCAGAAGAATAAAAATAGCAAAATTTATATGAATTACATTCGAGAAAAAAAGCTGTGGCTTATCTTTTTTCTTTTAAAAGCGTCAAAAACCATACCGAAAAGTATTTTCGTACGTATTTCGTTTGATTGACACTTAAGAGTAATTTAAAAAATGTTTGCCACAAAACCAAGAATTTATATATTTACTCTCTTCGATTTCAACGAAATTCGACATAAGTGTGTATATTCCAGGTGGTATGCAATAATGCTCATGGAAATATCGTCCACCAGACAACTAGAAAACAATGCACAACAGACCCTTGTCGGCTAAATGCATTATGTTAAAAAAAATAAAGAAAGCTAAAATATTATATTTCAGGATGCATAAGGATAAAGAATACATTGGCAATTTAGATGCATTTGCAGCAAGAAGCTATGCCCTTTATAATCAATACTTGTTAAGAGGAAACTAAAACCTCTCGAATGACACCAACATTATCTGATAACGCGCTCTAAAGCTATTGAGTTTTAAATATGACGAAATTTTCTCAAAAATAGCCAAGATGCCCAATAGAGCGGGTCAATTTGTATGTAGGGAAAAACCGAAAAAATCGTATAGCAAAAACGCAATCTACGGACGATTCTGAAAAATTTTCTCCATGAAACCATGGGTCGGAAATGAGTTTCTACCCCGCGCAAATCAATATTTAGCTTTATATATAGTTGAAAACAAATAAATACAAACAAATCGGTTTATTTTCCTCTTCCGAGTTTTATAAAATTTTGTACGGATGATGCCTCTGGTGTAACTAGTATTAGCGCAAAATCTTGGCTCAATATACTTTCTGGTTCGCGAAATATAGCTGCTTGAAAATTTAAAAATTCAACAAAAATGTAAACAAAAATGTATTAAGGCGACATTTCAAAATTATATCTACTACTTACCCTAAATATTATACTGTGGTTTTATATTAAAGGGCACAAAAGGGAATTTAAAATTACATTTGTTTGTTACGAGTAAATTTTTACTGATCTTCTGTCTACATAATTTGAGGTCTAAGACTGCAAAATAATAGCATAGCATATGAAAAGTTCACTTTGTTTCCTTTAATATGACCCTCAATGGAATATCTAGGGTAATTAAGTTTTTGGATTAGTACATTTTTGTTAAATTTTCTTATTTCACTGATACTAGATATATCAGAGGCATCATTTATACCAAATTTTATAAAAATCAGAAATGACAAGACGTTAAATTTTTGAGAAAAACGCACAGTAAAATTTGACCTCTGAATATTGAGAAATAAAATCATAACATATGCCATTTTAAAGCTCATTTTGTGCCCTTTAATATGACAAAACAATGGAACATCTAGGGTAAGTAGGTTTAAATTTATACATAATTTTGTAAAATCAGTTTAGTATATTTTTGTTGAATTTTCTATTCTCTAATTGCTATATTTCGCGAACCAGAAATTAGATGCTGCTAAAAATTTTTCAGTAATACTAGTATGCCAGAGGCATTATTCGTACCAAATTTTATAAAAATCGGAAGACCAAGGAGAACTGTTTTGTTGGTATTATTTGTTTTAGCCCATAAAAAACATTTATGTTGATTTCCGCGGGCTAGGAATTCATTTTCGATCTATGGTTCCTTCGCGAAAAATTCTTCGAATTGTCCGTAGATTATGCTTCTACTATACGATATTTTGCAAAATAAATCGACCCTCTCTAATGCCCACGCTTATACTTCATAGCCGTAAGAGAAGTAATTCTTGCGCCATGTAATGCGCATGTAAGAGTAGAACATACATATATGTATGTAGAATTTCATTATAATCGGACAGCGTAAAAATCCGGATCTTGTCGGAAATTTTTGAAATTACTCAATATAAGAATTTATTTAAATAACATTAAAAATAAATTTCAGTACTTTTTTTCAAATACTACTCGTCATTTTAATTGTTTCAGTGCTTTTTGAAATTGAAAAGTTGACAACGCTGACCAAAACGAATTTCTTTTACTTTGACAAAAAAAACATTATACTCCTTCTCTTCTCGCTTCTCATAGAAGCGAATGTGGAATGTGTATCTTATCTTTTATAAGAAAGAGCCGAGGCCTTCTTTAAGGCATTCTTTAGCAGTTAGATAAGAAAGGTAATTAGAATAAAAATTGTCTAAGCAGGCCTTTAATAAGCCCTGAATTAAGGAGGTTTCTGAGTTTTCCCGCTGGGTTATTCTACCATGATTGACCCAAGGGAAAAACACCTATACCACTAAAAACACGTATACAATAAGTGTGTGTACTCAAGAGAACAAAGCATACAAAAACCTCACTTAGTAACAACAACAATGAGCGTTTGTTGCTTTGTTTTATGAAACTTGCAAAAACAGCAATACATTCTTATTTTAGTGTCTCTCTTTGTGGTCGACACTAACTTATACCAATATAATGCTTGATGGTTATTATAATATATATATATATATATATATATATATATATATATATATATATATATATATATATATATATATATATATATATATATATATATATATATATATATATATATATATATATATATATATATATATATATATATATATATATATATATATATATATATATATATATATATATATATATATATATATATATATATATATATATATATATATATATATATATATATATATATATATATATATATATATATATATATATATATATATATATATATATATATATATATATATATATATATATATATATATATATTATAATAACCATTAAGCATTATATTGGTATAAGTTAGTGTCGACCACAAAGAGAGACACTAAAATAAGAATGTATTGCTGTTTTTGCAAGTTTAATAAAACAAAGCAACAAACGCTCATTGTTGTTACTAAATGAGATTTTTGTATGCTTTGTTCTCTTGAGTACACACATGTAATGTATACGTGTTTTTAGTGGTATAGGTGTTTTTCCCTTGGGTCAATCATGGTAGAATAGCCCAGCGGGAAAACTCAGAAACCTCCTTAATTCAGGGCTTATTAAAGGCCTGCTTAGACAATTTTTATTCTAATTACCTTTCTTATCTAACTGCTAAAGAATGCCTTAAAGAAGGCCTCGGCTCTTTCTTATAAAAGATAAGATACACATTCCACATTCGCTTCTATGAGAAGCGAGAAGAGAAGGAGTATCATGTTTTTTTTGTCAAAGTAAAAGAAATTCGTTTTGGTCAGCGTTGTCATCTTTTCAATTTCAAAAAGCACTGAAACAATTAAAATGACGAGTAGTATGTGAAAAAAAGTACTGAAATTTATTTTTAATGTTATTTAAATAAATTCTTATATTGAGTAATTTCGAAAATTTCCGACAAGATCCGGATTTTTACGCTGTCCGATTATAATGAAATTTTACATACATATATGTATGTTCTACCCTTACATGCGCATTACATGGCGCAAGAATTACTTCTCTTACGGCTATGAAGTATAAGCGTGGGCATTAGAGAGGGTCGATTTATTTTGCAAAATATCGTATAGTAGAAGCATAATCTACGGACAATTCGAAGAATTTTTCGCGAAGGAACCATAGATCGAAAATGAATTCCTAGCCCGCGGAAATCAACATAAATGTTTTTTATGGGCTAAAACAAATAATACCAACAAAACAGTTCTCCTTGGTCTTCCGATTTTTATAAAATTTGGTACGAATAATGCCTCTGGCATTACTAGTATTACTGAAAAATTTTAGCAGCATCTAATTTCTGGTTCGCGAAATATAGCGATTAGAGAATAGAAAATTCAACAAAAATATACTAAACTGATTTTACAGAATTATGTATAAATTTAAACTTACTTACCGTAGATGTTCCATTGTTGTGTCATATTAAAGGGCACAAAATGCGCTTTAAAATGACATATGTTATGATTTTATTTCTCAATATTCAGAGGTCAAATTTTACTGTGCGTTTTTCTCAAAAATTTAACGTCTTGTCATTTCTGATTTTTATAAAATTTGGTATAAATGATGCCTCTGCTATATCTAGTATCAGTGAAATAAGAAAATTTAACAAAAAGGTACTAATCCAAAAACTTAATTACCCTAGATATTCCATTGAGGGTCATATTAAAGGAAACAAAGTGAACTTTTCATATGCTATGCTATTATTTTGCAGTCTTAGACCTCAAATTATGTAGACAGAAGATCAGTAAAAATTTACTCGTAACAAACAAATGTAATTTTAAATTCCCTTTTGTGCCCTTTAATATAAAACCACAGTATAATATTTAGGGTAAGTAGTAGATATAATTTTGAAATGTCGCCTTAATACATTTTTGTTTAAATTTTTGTTGAATTTTTAAATTTTCAAGCAGCTATATTTCGCGAACCAGAAAGTATATTGAGCCAAGATTTTGCGCTAATACTAGTTACACCAGAGGCATCATCCGTACAAAATTTTATAAAACTCGGAAGAGGAAAATAAACCGATTTGTTTGTATTTATTTGTTTTCAACTATATATAAAGCTAAATATTGATTTGCGCGGGGTAGAAACTCATTTCCGACCCATGGTTTCTTGGAGAAAATTTTTTAGAATCGTCCGTAGATTGCGTTTTTGCTATACGATTTTTTCGGTTTTTCCCTACATACAAATTGACCCGCTCTATTGGGCATCTTGGCTATTTTTGAGAAAATTTCGTCATATTTAAAACTCAATAGCTTTAGAGCGCGTTATCAGATAATGTTGGTGTCATTCGAGAGGTTTTAGTTTCCTCTTAACAAGTATTGATTATAATGGGCATAGCTTCTTGCTGCAAATGCATCTAAATTGCCAATGTATTCTTTATCCTTATGCATCCTGAAATATAATATTTTAGCTTTCTTTATTTTTTTTTAACATAATGCATTTAGCCGACAAGGGTCTGTTGTGCATAGTTTTCTAGTTGTCTGGTGGACGATATTTCCATGAGCATTATTGCATACCACCTGGAATATACACACTTATGTCGAATTTCGTTGAAATCGAAGAGAGTAAATATATAAATTCTTGGTTTTGTGGCAAAACTTTTTTAAATTACTCTTAAGTGTCAATCAAACGAAATACGTACGAAAATACTTTTCGGTATGGTTTATGACGCTTTTAAAAGAAAAAATATAAACCACACCTTTTTTTCTCGAATGTAATTCATATAAATTTTGCTATTTTTATTCTTCTGCAAGACTGCAAAAATTTTGTTCGGAAACAATGGGTGAATCCACTTTTAATCGTTTCGGTTACCAACCTTAATAATTTCAAATAATTAATTTAGGTCCCTTTTGTGATACACAACTAAATTAATATGTTAGTCGTAGCTGCCAAATTCTTATTATGGATTACAATTAAACCCAATTGTAATCAAAAAGAGACCTCTGCTTTTTATCAGTTGTGTTTTGGTTTTTATTTCGACTATTGTGATACTTTTGCTAACTTTTAAAATGGCGATTTTAAAGTGTGCATCATTATTCCACACGCAAACCTATCGCATTCGTCAACCAATATGGTTACCATATCCATAAAATATAAGATCTTAAGAACAAACTAAAAATATTTAAAATATTTTGTGATGGCTACTATGGTTTCAAAAAACAGAGAGCATAGATAAAACCTCTTTTTCGAACATTATTTCGAAGACAACTAAAATTGGTTGTGAATCATATAAAAAAAAAATTTTTAGTTGGGTCGTAACATTGACAACTCAACTTAATTGAGTGGTGAATCATAATTGGGTTTTATATATATATATATATATATATATATATATATATATATATATATATATATATATATATATATATATATATATATATATATATATATATATATATATATATATATATATATATATATATATATATATATATATATATATATATATATATATATATATATATATATATATATATATATATATATATATATATATATATATATATATATATATATATATATATATATATATATATATATATATATATATATATTGTAACGACACGAATCCGCTGGTTGCTGGGGTAGCTCAGAGGAGGCCAGGGATCGTGTATGTCTTCAGTAAAACACAGCTGTTTTCTTCCACGTTATAACATTATTTATTGTCTTCAAAAATTATGCCACATGGGATGTTAAAGGAGTAGTGGCTGGTGAGTGAGTAACGCCAATACACACGCGGCCCAGGGCTGGAACTCTCTATCGCCGTATCTGTTGAGAGCCACCGCACCGGTAGTCTTCAAAAGCCTGTGGTACGCTGGTGGTCCTCGGAGACGGTTCAGGCAGTCCGCGGCGAAGTTACCCCCAATTGAGAGTGAGGATTTCAAACTGAGTGGAGTCGTTTAAAGACTATCTACTGGCCATACAGAACCTCATGCGTCCGACTAGCTGCACGGAGGGTCAAAAACTGGAAAGAATCTTCCGTAATGCTTCGCCTGACTACCAGTGGTATATCCGGCGGAAAGATTTTAATACCTTAGATGACCTTATCCTACTAGCTGATGAACTGGAGAGCATACTCACTACAACACCTCATGGCCGCAAAGAGCATCACCGCATGGTGAACAACTCATCCTACCCAGGTCATCGGCCTAAAGCTGTCTCGACAAATAAGGTTACCCAAATACGCTTCGAGAAGGAGAAATTAAAAGCGGTAGTACTCATAGAAGATAAATTGGTCGACGCACTTATAGACACAGGAGCTTCATTGGCCCCAACCAAGTTAACCAACTGATCGAACACCCTACCTACCTCTCAGTCAACATAGAAGTATTTTTGGCTGACGGAACAAAAATGGTGATTCATAAGCCAGTCACACTGGGCGTCACTCTGGGTACCATAACAACGAAGTGTGATTTTCTCATCATGAACGAAGCTCAAGAGTCCCTTATTCTAGGACTAGATTTTCTACAACGTTTCCCAACTACTTTCTCCTGTGCGGGGTTGGTAGCTAGATCTGAGCCGGGGAAAAACCACGCAGGCAACATGGAGAATGAGGAACGGAAAATTAAGGTAAGCCGTAGAATTAAGGTTGCTAAAATTTTGCCACAGCCTGAGCCGGCCCCATGTGAGTCTGCCATAACGGCCTGCGGGTTGGCGGCGACATCTCCCTACCAGAGAGAAATCACCCGTTTTCTCGAGGAAGAATTGCCAAAATTTCAGACCATTCGGGGCTTATCAAACATCGCGAAGCACAAAATCGTCATGAAGGATGACCGGCCCGTAAAAATTCGCTACGCCCCACGTAACCCAGCTATGCAGGCCATAATCGATACGGAGGTAAGCAAACTCATTGCGAGTGGCTGTATCGAACCCTCCCGGAGCCCGTACAGCTTCCCCATCACACTGGTGAAGAAAAAAAATGGCACCTGGCGTACGTACATGGACTTTCGCCAGCTGAATGCTAGATCAGTACCGGATGCGTACCCGCTGCCTCGAATTGATACTATCCTGGATAGGTTACGCAATGCCAAATTTGTGAGTAGCCTTGATTTGAAAGACGGGTATTGGCAAATCCCCTTAGAAGCAAGCAGCAAGAAGTATACGGCCTTTGCAGTCGCTGGTCGAGGTCTGTATCAATGGCGTGTGCTGCCATTCGGCCTACACTCAGCCCCAGCCACTTTCCAGCGCGCGCTGGACAGTGTGATTGGGCCAGAGATGGAACCCCATGTGTTCGCGTATCTGGACGATATTATAGTTATCGGCGCAACGTTCGAACAGCACCTAGCCAATCTGAGAGAAGTTTTCCGGCGGTTACGAGCGGCCAACCTAAAAATAAATCCTGAAAAGTGTGAGTTTTTTAGACCCGAAATTAGATATTTGGGTCATATGGTCACTAGCGATGGCATAAAAACCGACCCCAGCAAGGTAGCGGCCATTACTGAAATACCGTCTCCACGAACCGTGAAAGAGATACGTCGTTTTCTGGGAATGACATCGTGGTACCGCCGTTTTGTACCTGACTTCGCCGCTATTTCCAAGCCTTTAACGCAGCTTCTGAAGAAAGGGAAGCATTGGAAATGGGGTGAGGAACAACAGAACGCATTCGCGCGGCTTAAAACCAAGCTCACTGAGGCCCCGGTACTAGCGTGTCCGGATTTTACTAAAACTTTTATCTTACAGACCGATGCCAGCGATTACGGGTTGGGTGCGGTGCTTACGCAAAACTTAGAAGGCGCCGAACGAGTGATAGCCTATGCCAGCCGGCATCTAATCGGAGCCGAGAAGAATTATTCAGCAACTGAGAAAGAATGCCTGGCCATAATATGGGGAATCCGTAAGATGAGGCAGTACGTGGAAGGCTACGAATTCATTGTGATCACCGATCACCTGGCACTGAAATGGTTGAACAGCATCGAGAACCCCACCGATAGGTTAGCTCGTTGGGCCTTAGAGCTACAACAGTACCAATTCTCAATCCAGTACAGAAAGGAAAAGCAAAATGTGGTAGCTGATGCCCTATCACGACAGCCGGTGGACACCATTCACCTACTGCAAACCGCGGGTGAGGTGACGTGCCCCTGGGTACAGAGCAAAATGACAGCAGTCCGACAGCACCCCGAGAGGTTCGCGGATTTTGCCATAGTAAACCAACAACTCTACAAACATTGTTCGAGAGGGTTAAATGAAGTTGACTGTACACCCTGGAAATTGTGTGTGGCCACCCCGTTGAGGCAACAAGTGCTGCAGGAGAACCACAACACCGCTGCAGGCGGACATCTAGGTATCAAGAAGACACTACTAAAAATTGCTTCCCGGTATTACTGGCCGAGAATGGCACGAGACATCGCCCAGTATGTTCGTAAATGTGAGTCATGTCAAAGATACAAAGTCTCTCAGCAAGCGCCAGCAGGAGAAATGCTCACCCGGATACCCGAAGAGCCATGGGCAACAATTTGCGCCGACTTTGTGGGGCCGCTTCCGAGGACGAAGCACGGAAATACCATGCTGTTGGTATTTTTTGATAATTTCTCTAAATGGTGTGAACTAGTTCCCCTTCGTAAGGCTACAGCCGAAAGCCTTGTGAAGGCGTTTAGAGATCGAATCTTAGCTCGTTATGGGGTACCGAAGAAAATCATTACCGACAATGGGACTCAGTTTACCTCGAACATCTTTAAAAAATTTCTGCACGTTTGCTGGGTACAACAGCAATGCACTGCCCCCTATACGCCGCAGGAGAACCCAACAGACAGGGCAAACCGGACGATTAAAACTATCCTCGCCCAGTTTTCCGGCCGACATCACAACACCTGGGACGAGTCGGTGCCAGAAATCATGCTGGCCATAAACACGAGCGTGTCTGAGTCCACCGGGTATACGCCAGCGTACCTGACGCAAGGTAGAGAGCCCCGTCTGCCGAGCGCACTTTACGATGACGTAGCCACGGGAACAGGAGCGCGTAAGCTGGGGCCAAGCGAAAGAGCCGAAGAGTTGCACGAGGTCTTTGCCATCGTACGAAAGAATTTAGAAAAGGCATCGCAAAATCAAAAACGTCAGTACGATTTACGGCGACGCAAATGGAAACCGAATATAGAGGATCTAGTGTTAGTTCGGACCCATCCTCTATCTAAGGCGGTAGAGAATTTTGCTGCGAAACTCGGCCCAAAATATGCCGGGCCGTTTATAGTCAAGGAATTCATCTCGCCTGTGATAGTGAGAGTTAGTTCAGAACAGAACAGCGATATACGCACTGCACATCTTAATGATTTAAAACCCTACCACCATTAAGTCTTATTAATTTCACATCTATTGTTTCTTCTAGACCGTCTCCCTCAAAAGAATTAATACACAGCCAGCAGCAATGAGTGCCGCACGGAAAAAGTTTGATAAGCCCCGACGAAAGTTCCAAGCAAACATGGAGCGAGAGAAGGCAAAGATTAGAAAAACCATATTTCTGGATGACGACGACATCCCCACGACCAGTCGGGGAAGAAGAGGCAAACAGCAGCAACAACAACCGCCACTGCCAAAGCAACCAACTCGCCAGCGTACTAAGGCAACGTTACCAGTTCAACATCGCCCGCAGCGGTAAATTACAAGTGGTATGATTCCCCACTGCTCCGTCTGAGTTCACACCCTCCTCTCCCACCGAGGGGAAATAATGTCACGTCAAAAGTCAGGAGCCCTCGTTTTTGGCAAACATAAGCTGCACAGGAGAAGCAGCATTTTGAGTTATTATTATTTTTGTTATTTTTACTAGTTACAAAAGAAAATGTTTATGTTTGGATTTTGTTTTATTGCCCCATAAGTACTTTGATATGAATTAATTGTGTTTATTTCCCTGGACACTACATTCTTTTTGCTGTATAAACAGCACTTTAAAATTATAATTTACGGAATTGTAAAGGTTTGTTTTAGTGAAGAATTACATTTGTTTATTTAGTTTTTAGAGTATTAATTTAATTTGTTAAGTAGCAGCTGGGTATAGAGTAACGCCATCTATTTGTCAATTGAAGTTGACAGACATTTGTTAGAGTATGAATACATTACAGACACTTCCTATGGTAACTAAACAGTATGTTGACTAAACACAGCCAGCATATGTTTGGGTATATGTGTGTGTAGATGTGTGTATGCTGTCGATGGGTATAAAAGGCCGTACATTGGCAATGAATAGTCAGTAGCTGTGCAGCCAAGCTGTAGGTAAGACATTTTTTTTATAGGTTTTGAATCTCTCAAAATTATTCTTAGTTGCGGTTTGGTAACAATTGTGGGAAGAAACCAATACCACAGACTTTTGAAGTCTACCGGTATTATCTTTTCCTGGGGGAGCACTGGAAAGAGTGTTTTGAATACTCTCAACGGCGCTCCACTCAGTTTGAAACCCTCACAATTGTAAACATCGACTCTCAATTGGGGTAACATACCACAGGCTTTTGAAGTCTACCGGTATTATCTTTTCCTGGGGGAGCATTGGAAAGAGTGTTTTGAATACTCTCACCCGCGCTCCACTCAGTTTGAAATCCTCACTCTTAATTGGGGGTAACTTCGCCGCGGACTGCCTGAACCGTCTCCGAGGACCACCAGCGTACCACAGGCTTTTGAAGACTACCGGTGCGGTGGCTCTCAACAGTTACGGGGATAGAGAGTTCCAGCCCTGGGCCGCGTGTGTATTGGCGTTACTCACTCACCAGCCACTACTCCTTTAACATCCCATGTGGCATAATTTTTGAAGACAATAAATAATGTTATAACGTGGAAGAAAACAGCTGTGTTTTACTGAAGACATACACGATCCCTGGCCTCCTCTGAGCTACCCCAGCAACCAGCGGATTCGTGTCGTTACAATATATATATATATATATATATATATATATATATATATATATATATATATATATATATATATATATATATATATATATATATATATATATATATATATATATATATATATATATATATATATATATATATATATATATATATATATATAGCTCAGAGGAGGCCAGGGATCGTGTATGTCTTCAGTAAAACACAGCTGTTTTCTTCCACATTATAACATTATTTATTGTCTTCAAAAATTATGCCACATGGGATGTTAAAGGAGTAGTGGCTGGTGAGTGAGTAACGCCAATACACACGCGGCCCAGGGCTGGAACTCTCTATCGCCGTATCTGTTGAGAGCCACCGCACCGGTAGTCTTCAAAAGCCTGTGGTACGCTGGTGGTCCTCGGAGACGGTTCAGGCAGTCCGCGGCGAAGTTACCCCCAATTGAGAGTGAGGATTTCAAACTGAGTGGAGCGCGGGTGAGAGTATTCAAAACACTCTTTCCAATGCTCCCCCAGGAAAAGATAATACCGGTAGACTTCAAAAGCCTGTGGTATGTTACCCCAATTGAGAGTCGATGTTTACAATTGTGAGGGTTTCAAACTGAGTGGAGCGCCGTTGAGAGTATTCAAAACACTCTTTCCAGTGCTCCCCCAGGAAAAGATAATACCGGTAGACTTCAAAAGCCTGTGGTATTGGTTTCTTCCCACAATTGCTACCAAACCGCAACTAAGAATAATTTTGAGAGATTCAAAACCTATCAAAAAAATGTCTTACCTACAGCTTGGCTGCACAGCTACTGACTATTCATTGCCAATGTACGGCCTTTTATACCCATCGACAGCATACACACATATACCCAAACATATGCTGGCTGTGTTTAGTCAACATACTGTTTAGTTACCATAGGAAGTGTCTGTAATGTATTCATACTCTAACAAATGTCTGTCAACTTCAATTGACAAATAGATGGCGTTACTCTATACCCAGCTGCTACTTTACAACTTAAATTAATACTCTAAAAACTAAATAAACAAATGTAATTCTTCACTAAAACAAACCTTTACAATTCCGTAAATTATAATTTTAAAGTGCTGTTTATACAGCAAAAAGAATGTAGTGTCCAGGGAAATAAACACAATTAATTCATATCAAAGTACTTATGGGGCAATAAAACAAAATCCAAACATAAACATTTTCTTTTGTAACTAGTATAAATAACAAAAATAATAATAACTCAAAACGCTGCTTCTCCTGTGCAGCTTATGTTTGCCAAAAACGAGGGCTCCTGACTTTTGACGTGACACTATTTCCCCTCGGTGGGAGAGGAGGGTGTGAACTCAGACGGAGCAGTGGGGAATCATACCACTTGTAATTTACCGCTGCGGGCGATGTTGAACTGGTAACGTTGCCTTAGTACGCTGGCGAGTTGGTTGCTTTGGCAGTGGCGGTTGTTGTTGCTGCTGTTTGCCTCTTCTTCCCCGACTGGTCGTGGGGATGTCGTCGTCATCCAGAAATATGGTTTTTCTAATCTTTGCCTTCTCTCGCTCCATGTTTGCTTGGAACTTTCGTCGGGGCTTATCAAACTTTTTCCGTGCGGCACTCATTGCTGCTGGCTGTGTATTAATTCTTTTGAGGGAGACGGTCTAGAAGAAACAATAGATGTGAAATTAATAAGACTTAATGGTGGTAGGGTTTTAAATCATTAAGATGTGCAGTGCGTATATCGCTGTTCTGTTCTGAACTAACTCTCACTATCACAGGCGAGATGAATTCCTTGACTATAAACGGCCCGGCATATTTTGGGCCGAGTTTCGCAGCAAAATTCTCTACCGCCTTAGATAGAGGATGGGTCCGAACTAACACTAGATCCTCTATATTCGGTTTCCATTTGCGTCGCCGTAAATCGTACTGACGTTTTTGATTTTGCGATGCCTTTTCTAAATTCTTTCGTACGATGGCAAAGACCTCGTGCAACTCTTCGGCTCTTTCGCTTGGCCCCAGCTTACGCGCTCCTGTTCCCGTGGCTACGTCATCGTAAAGTGCGCTCGGCAGACGGGGTTCTCTACCTTGCGTCAGGTACGCTGGCGTATACCCGGTGGACTCAGACACGCTCGTGTTTATGGCCAGCATGATTTCTGGCACCGACTCGTCCCAGGTGTTGTGATGTCGGCCGGAAAACTGGGCGAGGATAGTTTTAATCGTCCGGTTTGCCCTGTCTGTTGGGTTCTCCTGCGGCGTATAGGGGGCAGTGCATTGCTGTTGTACCCAGCAAACGTGCAGAAATTTTTTAAAGATGTTCGAGGTAAACTGAGTCCCATTGTCGGTAATGATTTTCTTCGGTACCCCATAACGAGCTAAGATTCGATCTCTAAACGCCTTCACAAGGCTTTCGGCTGTAGCCTTGCGAAGGGGAACTAGTTCACACCATTTAGAGAAATTATCAAAAAATACCAACAGCATGGTATTTCCGTGCTTCGTCCTCGGAAGCGGCCCCACAAAGTCGGCGCAAATTGTTGCCCATGGCTCTTCGGGTATCCGGGTGAGCATTTCTCCTGCTGGCGCTTGCTGAGAGACTTTGTATCTTTGACATGACTCACATTTACGAACATACTGGGCGATGTCTCGTGCCATTCTCGGCCAGTAATACCGGGAAGCAATTTTTAGTAGTGTCTTCTTGATACCTAGATGTCCGCCTGCAGCGGTGTTGTGGTTCTCCTGCAGCACTTGTTGCCTCAACGGGGTGGCCACACACAATTTCCAGGGTGTACAGTCAACTTCATTTAACCCTCTCGAACAATGTTTGTAGAGTTGTTGGTTTACTATGGCAAAATCCGCGAACCTCTCGGGGTGCTGTCGGACTGCTGTCGTTTTGCTCTGTACCCAGGGGCACGTCACCTCACCCGCGGTTTGCAGTAGGTGAATGGTGTCCACCGGCTGTCGTGATAGGGCATCAGCTACCACATTTTGCTTTTCCTTTCTGTACTGGATTGAGAATTGGTACTGTTGTAGCTCTAAGGCCCAACGAGCTAACCTATCGGTGGGGTTCTCGATGCTGTTCAACCATTTCAGTGCCAGGTGATCGGTGATCACAATGAATTCGTAGCCTTCCACGTACTGCCTCATCTTACGGATTCCCCATATTATGGCCAGGCATTCTTTCTCAGTTGCTGAATAATTCTTCTCGGCTCCGATTAGATGCCGGCTGGCATAGGCTATCACTCGTTCGGCGCCTTCTAAGTTTTGCGTAAGCACCGCACCCAACCCGTAATCGCTGGCATCGGTCTGTAAGATAAAAGTTTTAGTAAAATCCGGACACGCTAGTACCGGGGCCTCAGTGAGCTTGGTTTTAAGCCGCGCGAATGCGTTCTGTTGTTCCTCACCCCATTTCCAATGCTTCCCTTTCTTCAGAAGCTGCGTTAAAGGCTTGGAAATAGCGGCGAAGTCAGGTACAAAACGGCGGTACCACGATGTCATTCCCAGAAAACGACGTATCTCTTTCACGGTTCGTGGAGACGGTATTTCAGTAATGGCCGCTACCTTGCTGGGGTCGGTTTTTATGCCATCGCTAGTGACCATATGACCCAAATATCTAATTTCGGGTCTAAAAAACTCACACTTTTCAGGATTTATTTTTAGGTTGGCCGCTCGTAACCGCCGGAAAACTTCTCTCAGATTGGCTAGGTGCTGTTCGAACGTTGCGCCGATAACTATAATATCGTCCAGATACGCGAACACATGGGGTTCCATCTCTGGCCCAATCACACTGTCCAGCGCGCGCTGGAAAGTGGCTGGGGCTGAGTGTAGGCCGAATGGCAGCACACGCCATTGATACAGACCTCGACCAGCGACTGCAAAGGCCGTATACTTCTTGCTGCTTGCTTCTAAGGGGATTTGCCAATACCCGTCTTTCAAATCAAGGCTACTCACAAATTTGGCATTGCGTAACCTATCCAGGATAGTATCAATTCGAGGCAGCGGGTACGCATCCGGTACTGATCTAGCATTCAGCTGGCGAAAGTCCATGCACGTACGCCAGGTGCCATTTTTTTTCTTCACCAGTGTGATGGGGAAGCTGTACGGTCTCCGGGAGGGTTCGATACAGCCACTCGCAATGAGTTTGCTTACCTCCGTATCGATTATGGCCTGCATAGCTGGGTTACGTGGGGCGTAGCGAATTTTTACGGGCCGGTCATCCTTCATGACGATTTTATGCTTCGCGATGTTTGATAAGCCCCGAATGGTCTGAAATTTTGGCAATTCTTCCTCGAGAAAACGGGTGATTTCTCTCTGGTAGGGAGATGTCGCCGCCAACCCGCAGGCCGTTATGGCAGACTCACATGGGGCCGGCTCAGGCTGTGGCAAAATTTTAGCAACCTTAATTCTACGGCTTACCTTAATTTTCCGTTCCTCATTCTCCATGTTGCCTGCGTGGTCTTTCCCCGGCTCAGATCTAGCTACCAACCCCGCACAGGTGAAAGTAGTTGGGAAACGTTGTAGAAAATCTAGTCCTAGAATAAGGGACTCTTGAGCTTCGTTCATGATGAGAAAATCACACTTCGTTGTTATGGTACCCAGAGTGACGCCCAGTGTGACTGGCTTATGAATCACCATTTTTGTTCCGTCAGCCAAAAATACTTCTATGTTGACTGAGAGGTAGGTAGGGTGTTCGATCAGTTGGTTAACTTGGTTGGGGCCAATGAAGCTCCTGTGTCTATAAGTGCGTCGACCAATTTATCTTCTATGAGTACTACCGCTTTTAATTTCTCCTTCTCGAAGCGTATTTGGGTAACCTTATTTGTCGAGACAGCTTTAGGCCGATGACCTGGGTAGGATGAGTTGTTCACCATGCGGTGATGCTCTTTGCGGCCATGAGGTGTTGTAGTGAGTATGCTCTCCAGTTCATCAGCTAGTAGGATAAGGTCATCTAAGGTATTAAAATCTTTCCACCGGATATACCACTGGTAGTCAGGCGAAGCATTACGGAAGATTCTTTCCAGTTTTTGACCCTCCGTGCAGCTAGTCGGACGCATGAGGTTCTGTATGGCCAGTAGATAGTCTTTAAACGACTCCCGCGGACGTTGCGTGCGTTTGCGAATCTCGTCTTCTAGCTTGTCGAAATAACGTGGAGGCAGGAAGAAGTGACAGAAGTCCTGCTTAAATAGGGCCCACTTGCTCCAATGCTTGTTGTTGTTCCGGAACCACGTAAGTGGCTTTTCGCGGAACACTTCTGGCATTATGTGCGGCAAGTGATCTAAATGCACATTATACATCTCGGCGAGTTCCTCAATGCGCTCGATAAAACCCAACGGATCTCTTCCCCCATCGTATTTTAGCCCCCATTTTCGTACGGTATCAATGGCCAATGTCCTGTCTTCGACCGGGTGTGATGTGCCTGACATAGCCCCTCGTTGACTTATTTGCTTGGGCTCACCTACTAGGGTGTTTGATGAGTACACAGGCAGTTGTAGTTCTTCTTTTGATAATGTTGTTACCTCTGTTTTGGTTGGTCTAGTGGCTGGGGTAGTATGAGTGACGGTGTTAGGTTGTTGCGTCTGCAAGTTGGAGTTCACAAGCGTACTGCTGGAGCTTAGCTCGTGCTTTGCTTGTATTGTACGCAACTCCTGTAGTTGACTCTCTTGGTGCTCTGTTGTTAGAAATTTGGCAAATCGTTTGCGCAAGTCTTCCACGATGCCAGTATGGTCTAGCTCAAATTGTCCCATATACCTGACCAGATCCTCTTTTTTCAGGGAGTAGACCCATGATGTCCTCAGTACGTTGCTCATGATGAGAGATTGTTGAGGAAGTTGTTGTATATTTTTCCACCACTTTTGAATGAAAACTTTTCTGAAATATTTTTTTTATTTTTTATTATTCTTTTTATTATTATTTTTTCTTCTTTTTTTTCTTTCTTTTTTTCTATTATTATTTCTCTTTTGTTTTTTATTTTTATTTTTTTTCTTTCTTATTTTTTTTCGTTCTTTTATTTGTTTATTTTATTATTATTATTTTTTGTTTTTGTTGTTTTGGAACACGGTCAGTGTCCCTGCTCGGGCGCCAATGTAACGACACGAATCCGCTGGTTGCTGGGGTAGCTCAGAGGAGGCCAGGGATCGTGTATGTCTTCAGTAAAACACAGCTGTTTTCTTCCACGTTATAACATTATTTATTGTCTTCAAAAATTATGCCACATGGGATGTTAAAGGAGTAGTGGCTGGTGAGTGAGTAACGCCAATACACACGCGGCCCAGGGCTGGAACTCTCTATCCCCGTAACTGTTGAGAGCCACCGCACCGGTAGTCTTCAAAAGCCTGTGGTACGCTGGTGGTCCTCGGAGACGGTTCAGGCAGTCCGCGGCGAAGTTACCCCCAATTAAGAGTGAGGATTTCAAACTGAGTGGAGCGCGGGTGAGAGTATTCAAAACACTCTTTCCAATGCTCCCCCAGGAAAAGATAATACCGGTAGACTTCAAAAGCCTGTGGTATGTTACCCCAATTGAGAGTCGATGTTTACAATTGTGAGGGTTTCAAACTGAGTGGAGCGCCGTTGAGAGTATTCAAAACACTCTTTCCAGTGCTCCCCCAGGAAAAGATAATACCGGTAGACTTCAAAAGTCTGTGGTATTGGTTTCTTCCCACAATTGTTACCAAACCGCAACTAAGAATAATTTTGAGAGATTCAAAACCTATAAAAAAAATGTCTTACCTACAGCTTGGCTGCACAGCTACTGACTATTCATTGCCAATGTACGGCCTTTTATACCCATCGACAGCATACACACATCTACACACACATATACCCAAACATATGCTGGCTGTGTTTAGTCAACATACTGTTTAGTTACCATAGGAAGTGTCTGTAATGTATTCATACTCTAACAAATGTCTGTCAACTTCAATTGACAAATAGATGGCGTTACTCTATACCCAGCTGCTACTTTACAACTTAAATTAATACTCTAAAAACTAAATAAACAAATGTAATTCTTCACTAAAACAAACCTTTACAATTCCGTAAATTATAATTTTAAAGTGCTGTTTATACAGCAAAAAGAATGTAGTGTCCAGGGAAATAAACACAATTAATTCATATCAAAGTACTTATGGGGCAATAAAACAAAATCCAAACATAAACATTTTCTTTTGTAACTAGTAAAAATAACAAAAATAATAATAACTCAAAATGCTGCTTCTCCTGTGCAGCTTATGTTTGCCAAAAACGAGGGCTCCTGACTTTTGACGTGACATTATTTCCCCTCGGTGGGAGAGGAGGGTGTGAACTCAGACGGAGCAGTGGGGAATCATACCACTTGTAATTTACCGCTGCGGGCGATGTTGAACTGGTAACGTTGCCTTAGTACGCTGGCGAGTTGGTTGCCTTGGCAGTGGCGGTTGTTGTCTGCTGTTTGCCTCTTCTTCCCCGACTGGTCGTGGGGATGTCGTCGTCATCCAGAAATATGGTTTTTCTAATCTTTGCCTTCTCTCGCTCCATGTTTGCTTGGAACTTTCGTCGGGGCTTATCAAACTTTTTCCGTGCGGCACTCATTGCTGCTGGCTGTGTATTAATTCTTTTGAGGGAGACGGTCTAGAAGAAACAATAGATGTGAAATTAATAAGACTTAATGGTGGTAGGGTTTTAAATCATTAAGATGTACAGTGCGTATATCGCTGTTCTGTTCTGAACTAACTCTCACTATCACAGGCGAGATGAATTCCTTGACTATAAACGGCCCGGCATATTTTGGGGCGAGTTTCGCAGCAAAATTCTCTACCGCCTTAGATAGAGGATGGGTCCGAACTAACACTAGATCCCCTATATTTGGTTTCCATTTGCGTCGCCGTAAATCGTACTGACGTTTTTGATTTTGCGATGCCTTTTCTAAATTCTTTCGTACGATGGCAAAAACCTCGTGCAACTCTTCGGCTCTTTCGCTTGGCCCCAGCTTACGCGCTCCTGTTCCCGTGGCTACGTCATCGTAAAGTGCGCTCGGCAGACGGGGTTCTCTACCTTGCGTCAGGTACGCTGGCGTATACCCGGTGGACTCAGACACGCTCGTATTTATGGCCAGCATGATTTCTGGCACCGACTCGTCCCAGGTGTTGTGATGTCGGCCGGAAAACTGGGCGAGGATAGTTTTAATCGTCCGGTTTGCCCTGTCTGTTGGGTTCTCCTGCGGCGTATAGGGGGCAGTGCATTGCTGTTGTACCCAGCAAACGTGCAGAAATTTTTTAAAGATGTTCGAGGTAAACTGAGTCCCATTGTCGGTAATGATTTTCTTCGGTACCCCATAACGAGCTAAGATTCGATCTCTAAACGCCTTCACAAGGCTTTCGGCTGTAGCCTTACGAAGGGGAACTAGTTCACACCATTTAGAGAAATTATCAAAAAATACCAACAGCATGGTATTTCCGTGCTTCGTCCTCGGAAGCGGCCCCACAAAGTCGGCGCAAATTGTTGCCCATGGCTCTTCGGGTATCCGGGTGAGCATTTCTCCTGCTGGCGCTTGCTGAGAGACTTTGTATCTTTGACATGACTCACATTTACGAACATACTGGGCGATGTCTCGTGCCATTCTCGGCCAGTAATACCGGGAAGCAATTTTTAGTAGTGTCTTCTTGATACCTAGATGTCCGCCTGCAGCGGTGTTGTGGTTCTCCTGCAGCACTTGTTGCCTCAACGGGGTGGCCACACACAATTTCCAGGGTGTACAGTCAACTTCATTTAACCCTCTCGAACAATGTTTGTAGAGTTGTTGGTTTACTATGGCAAAATCCGCGAACCTCTCGGGGTGCTGTCGGACTGCTGTCATTTTGCTCTGTACCCAGGGGCACGTCACCTCACCCGCGGTTTGCAGTAGGTGAATGGTGTCCACCGGCTGTCGTGATAGGGCATCAGCTACCACATTTTGCTTTTCCTTTCTGTACTGGATTGAGAATTGGTACTGTTGTAGCTCTAAGGCCCAACGAGCTAACCTATCGGTGGGGTTCTCGATGCTGTTCAACCATTTCAGTGCCAGGTGATCGGTGATCACAATGAATTCGTAGCCTTCCACGTACTGCCTCATCTTACGGATTCCCCATATTATGGCCAGGCATTCTTTCTCAGTTGCTGAATAATTCTTCTCGGCTCCGATTAGATGCCGGCTGGCATAGGCTATCACTCGTTCGGCGCCTTCTAAGTTTTGCGTAAGCACCGCACCCAACCCGTAATCGCTGGCATCGGTCTGTAAGATAAAAGTTTTAGTAAAATCCGGACACGCTAGTACCAGGGCCTCAGTGAGCTTGGTTTTAAGCCGCGCGAATGCGTTCTGTTGTTCCTCACCCCATTTCCAATGCTTCCCTTTCTTCAGAAGCTGCGTTAAAGGCTTGGAAATAGCGGCGAAGTCAGGTACAAAACGGCGGTACCACGATGTCATTCCCAGAAAACGACGTATCTCTTTCACGGTTCGTGGAGACGGTATTTCAGTAATGGCCGCTACCTTGCTGGGGTCGGTTTTTATGCCATCGCTAGTGACCATATGACCCAAATATCTAATTTCGGGTCTAAAAAACTCACACTTTTCAGGATTTATTTTTAGGTTGGCCGCTCGTAACCGCCGGAAAACTTCTCTCAGATTGGCTAGGTGCTGTTCGTCCAGATACGCGAACACATGGGGTTCCATCTCTGGCCCAATCACACTGTCCAGCGCGCGCTGGAAAGTGGCTGGGGCTGAGTGTAGGCCGAATGGCAGCACACGCCATTGATACAGACCTCTACCAGCGACTGCAAAGGCCGTATACTTCTTGCTGCTTGCTTCTAAGGGGATTTGCCAATACCCGTCTTTCAAATCAAGGCTACTCACAAATTTGGCATTGCGTAACCTATCCAGGATAGTATCAATTCGAGGCAGCGGGTACGCATCCGGTACTGATCTAGCATTCAGCTGGCGAAAGTCCATGCACGTACGCCAGGTGCCATTTTTTTTCTTCACCAGTGTGATGGGGAAGCTGTACGGTCTCCGGGAGGGTTCGATACAGCCACTCGCAATGAGTTTGCTTACCTCCGTACCGATTATGGCCTGCATAGCTGGGTTACGTGGGGCGTAGCGAATTTTTACGGGCCGGTCATCCTTCATGACGATTTTATGCTTCGCGATGTTTGATAAGCCCCGAATGGTCTGAAATTTTGGCAATTCTTCCTCGAGAAAACGGGTGATTTCTCTCTGGTAGGGAGATGTCGCCGCCAACCCGCAGGGCGTTATGGCAGACTCACATGGGGCCGGCTCAGGCTGTGGTAAAATTTTAGCAACCTTAATTCTACGGCTTACCTTAATTTTCCGTTCCTCATTCTCCATGTTGCCTGCGTGGTCTTTCCCCGGCTCAGATCTAGCTACCAACCCCGCACAGGTGAAAGTAGTTGGGAAACGTTGTAGAAAATCTAGTCCTAGAATAAGGGACTCTTGAGCTTCGTTCATGATGAGAAAATCACACTTCGTTGTTATGGTACCCAGAGTGACGCCCAGTGTGACTGGCTTATGAATCACCATTTTTGTTCCGTCAGCCAAAAATACTTCTATGTTGACTGAGAGGTAGGTAGGGTGTTCGATCAGTTGGTTAACTTGGTTGGGGCCAATGAAGCTCCTGTGTCTATAAGTGCGTCGACCAATTTATCTTCTATGAGTACTACCGCTTTTAATTTCTCCTTCTCGAAGCGTATTTGGGTAACCTTATTTGTCGAGACAGCTTTAGGCCGATGACCTGGGTAGGATGAGTTGTTCACCATGCGGTGATGCTCTTTGCGGCCATGAGGTGTTGTAGTGAGTATGCTCTCCAGTTCATCAGCTAGTAGGATAAGGTCATCTAAGGTATTAAAATCTTTCCGCCGGATATACCACTGGTAGTCAGGCGAAGCATTACGGAAGATTCTTTCCAGTTTTTGACCCTCCGTGCAGCTAGTCGGACGCATGAGGTTCTGTATGGCCAGTAGATAGTCTTTAAACGACTCCCGCGGACGTTGCGTGCGTTTGCGAATCTCGTCTTCTAGCTTGTCGAAATAACGTGGAGGCAGGAAGAAGTGACAGAAGTCCTGCTTAAATAGGGCCCACTTGCTCCAATGCTTGTTGTTGTTCCGGAACCACGTAAGTGGCTTTTCGCGGAACACTTCTGGCATTATGTGCGGCAAGTGATCTAAATGCACATTATACATCTCGGCGAGTTCCTCAATGCGCTCGATAAAACCCAACGGATCTCTTCCCCCATCGTATTTTAGCCCCCATTTTCGTACGGTATCAATGGCCAATGTCCTGTCTTCGACCGGGTGTGATGTGCCTGACATAGCCCCTCGTTGACTTATTTGCTTGGGCTCACCTACTAGGGTGTTTGATGAGTACACAGGCAGTTGTAGTTCTTCTTTTGATAATGTTGTTACCTCTGTTTTGGTTGGTCTAGTGGCTGGGGTAGTATGAGTGACGGTGTTAGGTTGTTGCGTCTGCAAGTTGGAGTTCACAAGCGTACTGCTGGAGCTTAGCTCGTGCTTTGCTTGTATTGTACGCAACTCCTGTAGTTGACTCTCTTGGTGCTCTGTTGTTAGAAATTTGGCAAATCGTTTGCGCAAGTCTTCCACGATGCCAGTATGGTCTAGCTCAAATTGTCCCATATACCTGACCAGATCCTCTTTTTTCAGGGAGTAGACCCATGATGTCCTCAGTACGTTGCTCATGATGAGAGATTGTTGAGGAAGTTGTTGTATATTTTTCCACCACTTTTGAATGAAAACTTTTCTGAAATATTTTTTTTATTTTTTATTATTCTTTTTATTATTATTTTTTCTTCTTTTTTTTCTTTCTTTTTTTCTATTATTATTTCTCTTTTTATTTTTATTTTTTTTCTTTCTTATTTTTTTTCGTTCTTTTATTTGTTTATTTTATTATTATTTTTTTTGTTTTTGTTGTTTTGGAACACGGTCAGTGTCCCTGCACGGGCGCCAATGTAACGACACGAATCCGCTGGTTGCTGGGGTAGCTCAGAGGAGGCCAGGGATCGTGTATGTCTTCAGTAAAACACAGCTGTTTTCTTCCACGTTATAACATTATTTATTGTCTTCAAAAATTATGCCACATGGGATGTTAAAGGAGTAGTGGCTGGTGAGTGAGTAACGCCAATACACACGCGGCCCAGGGCTGGAACTCTCTATCCCCGTAACTGTTGAGAGCCACCGCACCGGTAGTCTTCAAAAGCCTGTGGTACGCTGGTGATCCTCGGAGACGGTTCAGGCAGTCCGCGGCGAAGTTACCCCCAATTAAGAGTGAGGATTTCAAACTGAGTGGAGCGCGGGTGAGAGTATTCAAAACACTCTTTCCAATGCTCCCCCAGGAAAAGATAATACCGGTAGACTTCAAAAGCCTGTGGTATGTTACCCCAATTGAGAGTCGATGTTTACAATTGTGAGGGTTTCAAACTGAGTGGAGCGCCGTTGAGAGTATTCAAAACACTCTTTCCAGTGCTCCCCCAGGAAAAGATAATACCGGTAGACTTCAAAAGTCTGTGGTATTGGTTTCTTCCCACAATTGTTACCAAACCGCAACTAAGAATAATTTTGAGAGATTCAAAACCTATAAAAAAAATGTCTTACCTACAGCTTGGCTGCACAGCTACTGACTATTCATTGCCAATGTACGGCCTTTTATACCCATCGACAGCATACACACATCTACACACACATATACCCAAACATATGCTGGCTGTGTTTAGTCAACATACTGTTTAGTTACCATAGGAAGTGTCTGTAATGTATTCATACTCTAACAAATGTCTGTCAACTTCAATTGACAAATAGATGGCGTTACTCTATACCCAGCTGCCACTTTACAACTTAAATTAATACTCTAAAAACTAAATAAACAAATGTAATTCTTCACTAAAACAAACCTTTACAATTCCGTAAATTATAATTTTAAAGTGCTGTTTATACAGCAAAAAGAATGTAGTGTCCAGGGAAATAAACACAATTAATTCATATCAAAGTACTTATGAGGTAATAAAACAAAATCCAAACATAAACATTTTCTTTTGTAACTAGTAAAAATAACAAAAATAATAATAACTCAAAATGCTGCTTCTCCTGTGCAGCTTATGTTTGCCAAAAACGAGGGCTCCTGACTTTTGGCGTGACAATATATATATATATATATATATATATATATATATATATATATATATATATATATATATATATATATATATATATATATATATATATATATATATATATATATATATATATATATATATATATATATATATATATATATATATATATATATATATATATATATATATATATATATATATATATATATATATATATATATATATATATATATATATATATATATATATATATATATATATATATATATATATATATATATATATATATATATATATATATATATATATATATATATATATATATATATATATATATATATATATATATATATATATATATATATATATATATATATATATATATATATATATATATATATATATATCGTCACCTAAAATGCAAAACGCTTCAACTAGCATTTTAATAAATTTACAGAAGTAATATATATGCTAAATTATGTAATTTTCAAGGTGGTTTTCCTTTTAGATTTTCTTAATTATATCGCTAAATTTGTTCGGGGGAGTCTGATTTTGAAAGTAGTTATATATGTATACGAATTAGAATTTTTTTAGTTACGGCTTTTTGCGTTTTATTAACGAAAAATATTTGAAAAAAAGTGATATTTTTTATGACGATTTCTTCTCCAAAATTTGACGATTTTATACCTAATTCATCTGGCAGCTATGTTTGCCACATACAATTTCTATGTGTTTGCGCCGTTGGTTAGTCGACGTTTACACTGCAGCCACACGATCAAGTTTTTCACACTCAAGGCCGTGTCAGATACAACTTTGTCGCTTTGCGTGACGTTTCTAACTTTGATGGAAAAGTTTAAAGCAAAAGGTGTATGACACAATGAAAACTTTGACAACACTCGCGCATTGCTCGTTTACCAAAAAAGTAGTTGATAATTTTGCCATTTATTTATTTTTTTGTTATAAAAATAAAAGTCAATTATGTTATTTTACGATTTATTATAAATAGTATGTAATAAACATACATATTTACCTCTTATTAAACCAGATTCAAACGCACGATATGTTTCGTTTGGCAATACAGTAAAAGAAAATTATTCCAGCTGATTATCAAAGCAAGCAAAAAGATGAGAGTTGCCGAACTTTTCGCTTCACGCTGCGTTAAAAGTGCTTTATGTAGCATGTTTCGTATAAGTATGTACATTTCATCTTAGATGTCAAAGCGAATCTGTAACGCAACGCGAAGCAAAAGTTTTATCTGACATGGCCTTCACTGCTTGCCAAAATTCATTTTTATTGATAGTTGTGACGTAGGCTGCACGCAACTTGAAAGCAATGTTGTAAAAAACAAAACAAAAAACTATGGCGGCAGAATATTCGTACAAGAAAATTGTAATCAGCTGTTTTTTGAACATAAAATGAAATACTCAACTTGAAAGAGAAATTGAAAGCAAGTTTGTATCAATTTTTAAAAGTATGATTGTATTGGTAAAAAATGTGAGTGTACTAAAACTTGAAGGCAAAAGTTGATCGTGTGGCTGCTAAGTTAGACGATGGAAGTCTTATTGATCAGCTTCTCATTCAGCTGTGAGAAAGACAGAGAAACGAAAACAAATTTCTCTGTCTTTCACACAGCTGAAGAAGAAGCTGATCAATAAGACTTGCATCGTCTGAACGTTGACTTCAGCTAAGTAGCTTGAGCCAAGACATGCATATTATAGTTAGGCCTTAAAGTGTGCGCAGCAGCTGTGATTGAATTGTTTTTTTATATAGTTCGGCATTTAAAATTAATTCAATATTCTTTAATGTAATTTTTTCGAAATTGTTAATCACTATTAATGGATGACATAGGGATGTAATTTGTAATTTTCAACGCAATGCAGAGTTGCGTAGATAAATCCAGTTCGCAAAATAATATTTTTGACATGATGTAATATAAATCAACTACTTTGAGGTGATTTGACGTTTACAAAATTTATGTTAAATCATACATGATTTGCTCAAATCACCATGATTTGACGAAATCATGCTGTTTTTAGACTATTATACAACCTGTTCGACTTGTGCACAAAATGCTACCCTGATATAATGTGTTGTTATTGCTTTTTTTAAAACTTTCCATAAACTCGTTAGATCAGGGTTGCATTTTCTACAGAAGTCGAACGGCTTGTGAGATAGTGTAAAACAGCTATAAGCAATATGTCAATCTTTACAAATAATCAACTTTGTTTAAAATGTACAAAAATAAGTGAACGATGATGAGCCATCGATTTGTTCGCTATATATGAAAAATCAATCAATTAAATCTATCAAGTGCATCATTTAACTAGGAAAAATCGAGCATCAAATCACTTACAAAACGCTGGAAACACTTCAAAGTAAACGATTTAAATCAAGTTGATTTCAATCCAGTGGAAATATACTATAATGTGCGAAGCAACGCGAATTCATAACAAGTGAAGTGAACTGCGCAGCTGATAGCTTGTATAGATGATTCGTATCAAGTTTCTTTACCCCACTTGCAAGAGGCAAATAAAAATGTTTCATGATATATTTCAACATGTGAATTTAGCCTATATTATTCACGGACTTTTATATTATGTATCAGGAGATAATTTTCATCACAAAGTGTTACGAAAGTTTACACTATGCAAGTTGCAAAATTTAACAAGGGGGATCCCTACTGGTAAAGTTAATTCGACTTCACTGAATTCAATGGCGTTAGCAGTTTCTCGAAGTTAATGCTCATATTAGCGATATTTGCGACTTGAAAGTTTTCGTAGTAAATTACGATAAACTAATTTGTTTATAGTTTAAGGATGATTTTCAAATTTATATTAGATAACTTGATTATGTATGTTAACCGATTTAAATTCGAAAATTTTCGCGAATAGGAGGAGCGCTAACTGCGATAAATTGAAATCAGCGTACTCGAATTATTTTTTCCAGTGAGGGGCCCAGCTTGTTAAAGACAAAAAGTTGCAAGTGCATGATCAGTGTTATTAATATAAAATGCTTCTATCTTTTTATTTATTTTTTATTTCAAAGTATTTAAAAGATCATACGAAGAAATACAAAAACTTCTCACAACACAACGAGTTATCCAAAGAGCAATGACTAATCAAAAACAAAAATATAAAACAATTTTGAAACCATTTGCTAAAAAAATATTCTTAAAAATATTAAGTGATCTCCAAAGTTAACCACATGAGCTCCCCTAATTGAGTTCAATAACACCCCGTCTTCACGAGACATAATTTTGTTCTAACATTTGTCAAACTTCGTACATAAAAATATCACAAAAATTTGAGTGCTATTTTTTCATATCGATTTTGACTTTTGTCGAGACAAATCAATGGCTCGTGAATACGCTATGTAAGCCTACTGTTTCTAACAGACTGTATTCCGTAGGAACATGCAGTCTACTTATTTTTTTCGTAGTAAAGGATTTAGAGCCGTTATCAAGAAAAATATTAACGTGAAGTTAATACTAAACTCAAAATTTAGTTAAGTCTGAATTCAATAACTAACTGTAAGAATATGACATCTAAACTCATAGTAGATGAAAATAGAATTGCTTCTATTTTCAACTGAGTTCAGGCCAAAAATTAAAAATTGTATATTAGACACGATATTTCACTTTTACATATTGAAATCAGACGCAAACTCAGAGGCTTTTGTATAAACTCATTAACGCAAAAACTATAGCGGACCACAAAAACAAAAAAGTTGGCTGTACACTAAGGCGGGTCGAAAAAAAGTTACACCAGTCACCTCCCAGAATAGAAGATATGTCAATGACATTTGCAAAAAAATTTTGCCACGCCCAAAAATACAGCACTTTTGTTTTTTGATATATAGCGCCGACATTTAAATTCCGATCTCATCATATCCCATGACGTTCTTTATGGCTTGACGGTGGCTTAATTTTTTCCTCACGGTGGCTTAATTTTTTCCTCGGCTGGTTTCTTAATCCGACATCAAACTCTTGGCGTCACTTATGCCATTTCGGATCCTTCCCTCCGAATGCTCAATTTTTTAATATGACAAGAAAGCCCTTCTTAAGCATTGTATATCTGAGTTTTAATGTATTCACTTTTATGTCACGCCTTAAAATTACGCCTCGTTTTTCTTTTTCACAGTCTAAAATACTTTGTATGTGAAAAATAAAACAGATGCGTAATTTTTGGGCGTTTCATAAAACTGAGTATATTAAAGGATAGACGTACTAAATTTTAAATCGCTTTTCTTTCCACGTGCTGAAAGTTAGACATTATGGGGGAAGGATGGAAGATGGCATAAGTGGCGCCCAGAATTAGATGTCGGATTAAAAATTCACCAGAAGCAAAAATGAAGCTATATTCAAGCCATGAACAACGCTATGCGATATAATCAGATCGGACTTAACTGGCTGCGCTATATATAAAAACCAAAAAGTGCTGTATTTTGGGGTGTGGCAAAAACAATTGTTTTCGGTTTTAGAAACTACATTGACATATCTTTCATTCAAAGGGGTGACCGGCACAACTTTTATTTTTTATATTGAGGTCGACCCGCTTTACTTACTGTACACATGACTAAACCCACCTAACTACATGTATTTCGATAAGCTGAATTCGACTTATATTCGATATGAAAAGTAAAATAAATTCATATCGAATATAATTTATTTGTTGCGTTTTGTATAAGTTTCTAAGCCTACTACGCTTATTCTTTTGTAATTCTCAAACGATTTTTGAAAGTTTGTGAATAAGGTAAGAGGATTGAAACTTTTCAAAACTATGGCTGAAGTCTACTGATGATTTGGTAAAGCACCAATTAAATGTTAATGATAATGTTAAACTTTCAGATAAAACTTCTGGGGAACTGGGAGTTGGTAAACGTGCAAATAAAATTGATATTGTGTTAATAGGGATTAGTCCTTTATTTGGGGTCCAAATCTCTCAATATATGTACCCCTGTTAAAAATATTTTAGAAGTAGTTTTAATTATAGATCAATGGAAAGAAACTTTTAAGGAATTTACCCGAATAACCCCAATGTATTTTTTATATGACCCCAATGAAAACCCCAAACCCCAAATGAAAATGTTCATCCTTTTTTGAGATGACAATTCCCCTAATTTGGGGTCAGAACCCCTAAACTGGCAGCACCTAGTTGTGAGGTATTATATTTTAAAATTATTTTATGAAAACACTTCAAAATTTATTTTAGAGTTATTAGCTCGGCAAAATGAGATTAAGCAAGAATTACTCTCTCTAAACAGAAAAGTACGGGAACAGTGGGATACTTTACTGTTGTGAAAATAAAGAAAAAATAGAAAGCAGCATACTCGGGCATGTTCTGAAAACCAGTTCGTTTTGAAATCGCAAAATTACAAAAATGAAAAACAGTGTTCTTTTAATCGGACAATTTAGTGCATTTTGTAAGACTAGCAATTATTTGATCAGTATTTTTGTTGACTAAAATCATATTTTTAATTTTTTATTGTTTATTTTTTAAACAGCTGACTGTTTTGCACTTCACACAATCCTTCCGAAGAACTTTACACAATCTGCAAGGACAATATTTTTCTCTCAAAGTCACTCTCATTTACACAATCTTGCAGTGCGGGAACAGTTTTCGTGCAAATTGGGATCCCGCGGGATCCCAATGTTGAGTACGGTATCACAACTATTATGCCAGAAAATGAAAACAAACAAAGAAACATGTTTGTTGACGTTTTTAGGAGCAACAGAGAAGTTCTTTCGTTTTTCTTTCATTCACTGTTCAAAGTAAAATACAGGAACGATGTGTGAAATGACCGTCGGAACGATTTAGCAAAAGAAACTATTTTGCCCAACTCTACCATCTACCATCAGTCTAGGTTCACACAGAGCAAGATTTCTTGCGAAACTTTTAATTCAGCTGGGAGAAAGACAGAGAAACACTGTCTTGATTTCCCTGTCGTTCTTCCGTCTGAATTAAAACTTACGCAAGAACACTTTATGTGTGTGAATAAAATATCGTAACGCATGGAATGGATGGATTACTGCATTCGATGGTTAACGTATCGAAAATTTTAAAAAGTGTGCCAGATCTGTTTTACACCGGTGTTGAATCGACTGAGAGTTTGTAATGGATTAAAGAAAAATTTTGGGGTTCTCTAACCTAGTGCAACAACTCTACTCGATTTGACAACAGTAATAAGGTTTATTGGTAATACTCCATGCTATTTTACAACAGAAACATAATGGTGCCTGTCATGACTTCCAAACTAATTCATTTAGAGATGGTGTCACCAAAACACATATTTTTATATATATATTTTGAAAAATATCCTGCAGTGTTAGTTATATTTCCCATGAATAAGATATATTAAAAAAAGAGCGACTCGACTTGTATGAAGATGAAAAACGTGTTTTTGTTACTCCTCTCAAATTAAAGAGCGGTCTTTTTACTGAGCTTTCCTAAAACATTTGAGGGGTCTAGCGATGGCCGCCCGTAAACTGGACCGTGCCTAAAAAATGTATATTTACGTAGTTTTTTTGCATATTTTCGTATTTTCTCCCAAGACAACATATAAAAAAAATACATCGTTTGAAGGACCTTTTCAAGCTGCATGCAATGGTATTCCAATGCGGTATTCCATAAAAAAACACGATTTTTTAACCGTTTTGATTGCAGGTGCTACTTAAGTATATTAAAATAAATTTTACTTTTTTTTAGGAATTATTTGATTTGAGGCATTGTTTATTTATTGCTGTCTTAAGAAACATGCGAACTCTTGCAATAACTAGAAACAGAAATAAATAAACAACGCTTCAAATTATATAATACTAAAAAAAGTAACATTTATTTTAAAGTAAGTAGCACCTGCAATAAAAACACTTAAAAGTCATGGTTTTATGGAATAACGCATTGCTGATGGTATGAATGATAAAGTTTGATGCACCATTTAGTTTGATGCTGTTTATTTTTGCATCAAGGTACATGACCTAATTCCACGGATGAGATGGACGAAGGGAGTTGGGATGAAATACTTCGACAGGGGCACTGAAAATAGTTACCAATAGGTGTAATTAAAATGACACAGGGACTCAAATAAAACAATAATCTTTCATAGTAAACCACTTACATGAATGTTGTAATTATAATACTTAGGTAAATAGGTATACTTATGGCGTTTTAAAGTATGTATCTAAACCGGGAGAGGTCTTAACAATTCCGATCTGTTCTGTGTGATGGTTGACAAAAGAGTGGCGGTTAATTAACAATGTTACAAGTGAGAACCCAGGTTCGATAAGATTCGTTAAGAATAAAGAAAAAACTCTAATTCACGATAGCAAAGTTATCATTATAGATATACAGGGATGGGATATTTAACTTATGAAATAGTTCATGATTCATTTCAATTCATTTCTAGATAAAATTCAAAATACAATTTATCAAAGTGTACTTGCAACATACAAATAAATATACATATGTATAAGCATATAAAATTAAAAAAAAGGAATATACATACGTATGTAATTTGAAATAGTTTCACAGAGCCACAATTAAACAGTTGCGGTGACAGTTAATAAGGTCAATGGAAATAGTGTCAATTTACATTATTTCCCACCATAAAGGGAAATAAAGTCAACATATATTTTTTTTAATTTCCACACAGAAGACATATTTATTTACACAAAGCAACGTCTATCATACCAAAACCACATTAAAAAGGTTGCTTTTTGTGTCTCCGTATTGATATTATTATGAAAAAGCCCTTTTTCTTCGCGTCAGTTTAAAATACACATGATGGATGCAGTGATGCCAGTTTCGTATACAGTTGAAAAACGGCTGAAATTTATAAAGCTCTTGAAAATATCGAAAACGATGCTCGTAAATAAGAATCGATGTATCTCAGTTTTTGAAATATCGGCGATATTCTTCTTCTTTCTTTTTCTTATATATCGATATATTTTGCCCATCCCTATTTAAAAGCCATTGATATATAAATTGTTTTATGTCTGCGTGTTTCAAATTAATATTTTTTCTTCATATGCATGGTGAAATAAGTATACAGGTGACCGCATAAGGGAAACAAATACAACAATACAACAAAAAAATAGATGATGCTTGTCAAAAATATATACGTGCTGGACGTGGATTATGCACAAAACTAGCAGAGAAAAAATTATCAGCTGACGTTATGCTACCACCTGTATACTTATTTCACCATGTTCATATGCTTTTAAAAGTACAAATCACGGATGATCTTTATAAATGAACCAAACCTTTGGGAGTTTTTTGGATGGAAAATCGAAAATACTACAAAATAAAACTAGGAACCCTAGGCAAGAGGTGTAGAGAAACCACGGAGTAGGATAATTTATTGACTTCAATTTATTAAAATTTTTGTATACTTATCAATCGTTGGCAATTTCGTATTGAATAATTGTAAAAAAAATTCCATGGAAATTTCAACGTACATATTACGAAGGCCGAAGTCCGTGACTTTTCGAACTTCCCTCGTAGTTATATGAAATGCAACACTGTTTCCATTAAGTACCACCTTTTAATAGACTACTGTCAAATTTTGAGCAACTGTCGTCATTTACTTTGCTTTATTGATCCGCTCTCGTATGTATAAACAGACGATGAAATACGTAGCATCTTTAAAAGAGAAAGGAGAAAATATTCATGAAAATTTTCAGTTTAACAAAAAAAATATTTGGAGAACGTTGTAAAAAGTAGGACAACCCCGGACACTGGCTAAAAAAGAAGTAGGACTGCCCCGGATGGCCTAAAAAAGAGTAAAGTGTCCGGGAAAAAGAGGACGGATGGCAACCCTATTTTCAGGGGATCTAAAAACCAGAATGTGCAAACAAACAAAACTTTTCATGCGAAGACACAATCTTTTCAAATATTTTTAATCGTTTCGTACATGAGCAAAACCAAAACAAATACTTTTGCAATGCCAAAAAAATTATACAAAACAATTGGCTTTTCACTCATCTGAATGCTTTAATATCCAGTTTCAATCGTAAAACAAAAAAAACAAAAGCAGAAATGTATTTCGTTAAATGGTTCATTGTATTTAACATAAATACACTAATACACTCTCTACTATGATGAGCACATCAATCGGCAAACGTTTGCAAATGTATTTTCTTAAAACTTTTCAATTCCCAGTGGTACAGCACCACTTGTGACTACCGAAGTGGTTAGTATTTTCACTCTATACACCATTGGTGCTAGTGAAAGGGTACACCAAATTGTATCTACATCTTTCTCCAGACACTGGCAGTTGTAACAATTTCTACTCACTGTTCGATAGGTTATAATCTAACTCTAAGTAATGCAGGAAACCTGCTTTTTCTACGACAGTAAAATAGTAATTTTTACATTAATTGGGGAAGTCATTACTACTGAAAATGTTCTTAATTATCTTGGTGTTATGTGCGTGAAAACAATTATAACTGATGCTTAAAGTTCTATTAATAAAATTCGTTGCCGTGTTTATAATTATTTTCCTAGGATGCTTAGAAAAGAAATTAATAAGCCCTCCAAAACACATTGGTTTTTGATACCAATCTAATTTAAGCTTGTTTCCGTCTCTAATTATCAGCGTTGTCAACTTTTTATTGCCAAAACGCGCTATTCCCCTTCTAAAAACGCGCTAAATCACAGCGTTGACAAATATTTTTAACCAAAACTCACTATTTGCAAACGCGCTAAATTGAATTTTGACAAAACCAGATGCAAATATTGGCAAAATCTAATATTTATAAAAAAAAGAAAGTAATTATCTACATATTTGTTTTGAAATTTCATTTAGGGACAAAAATTAAATGCTTACAACTATTAACAAAATATAAGAAGCTTAGAACGATAAAAAAACTTAACATATTGTTTTTGTATATTAATATTTACTTTACTAAAAAGGCGCCAATTTAGCGCATTTTTTTATTAAACGCGCGATTGGCATACTTAAAACGCGCCAAGTCTAGCGCGAAACGCGCTAAATTGACATCGCTGCTAATAATAACTGTATCAAGAAATGGTAGTTTATTGTCCCTCTCCACCTTCATTGTAAATTGGATATGCCCAGGCCTGCTATATTTGCCGATTTATCGGCATTTTGCCGATTTTTTATCAAATTTATCAAAGTGCCGATTCGCCGATTTTTGCTTCAAAAATGCCGATTTTTTGATAAGCACTTAACATAGGATAACTTTGTTTGTTTTATTATAATTTATTAATTTTGGGCAACACTGGAAATAAATACACTGTTACATTGAAAAGAGACAACGGTTAGTCAGTCAGCGCTTTTACTAAAGAGAAAAAGGGTTAGATTTATTTACAATTACCAAGTAAACATTTTTTCTGATATGTCTAAGTCAGTTAAAATCTGAGACTTTTCCAGACAATCAACCAAGTTGTATAAAATTCCCTCAGACATTTGGCAGATTAGCCGGCAGTTTTCTGACACGATGTTTTCTGAAATATTATCCGATTAATTTCCTTTAAGATATTTAACAGAATAGTCTGCACATTTTCTGATCTACGTCTCACGAATTTTATCAGCCACTTCTGCACATTCTCTGATTTTAGTTTTTGTAATAGTTCTCATTTATCTTCTTAGAGTTTGCGCATAAATGTTAGAATTTTCAAACTTATAAAATATGGGTAAATGTTTTCTGATGAGGTGCCATTGGCAGCAGAAAATGTATGCCAGAAGAAGAGTCAAAGATGTCGTACAACATTCTGATTCTATGTGAGAATTTTATACGACATTTCTGATAAATTTCAATTTTAGATCCTAATTTTGTCAGATATTTTCTGATATTTTGTTACACATTTTTCCGATATTGTTCAGACATATCGGAAACTCCTTTTGAATTTCCCCAGAAAGTTCTTCAGATTTTCATACAGAATTCTTTGAATTTAGAATTTCCTTAGACAAAGATTTCCACTTTCTTGTCAACAATTCAATTGAATTTTTTTTCTATTTTATTTTCATTGATTTTTATGTTATTTAATATGTTATAAACATTAGTTAATGCTGAATTGTTCTGTTTGGTTATTTCTTGTTAATAAAAATATGGTTTATTGTATTTAAAATAGGTATTTTGAATTTGCCGATTTTTTAAAATTGAAGTGTCGATAATGCCGATTTTATTTAAAAAATATGCTGATATGCCCTGGATATGCCTGCTAAAAGTGTTGAGTATCTTTAAGGTTGTATCAACTTCCTATCTTTTAATAATAGTGAAAAGGTCGCCCACATATTTCGTAACTATTTTCGGTGAAGCGGGAGAACGCATTGGCATTCCTTTTAGTTGTTCATAATAATAGTCCCGATATTTGAAGTATCTACTTTCCTTAATGCAAAACTACAGCATTTATATAAAAATATTTTTGGGTATCGCCGTGTATTTTTCCAAAATATTCCATTTCTTCTCTGGAAACAGTTATAATTAAAGACGGAAACACGCTTTAATTAGATTGGTATCAAAAACCAATGTGTTTTTGGGAAGGCTTATAATTTTTTTCTAAGCATACTAGAAAAATAATAATAAACACGGCAGCGATTTTTATTAATAGATATTTAAGCATCTGTGATGGTGGCAGGTAATAAAGTCAATGGAAATGGTCAATGGTGGGGAGTAATGATTTTTGCATAGTCGGCCTGTTGGCGGCCTTTACGGTTTTTTCCTCGCGGTATATCCAAAAACGTCTTCATTGAGTAAAGATTTCTGCGTAGCCGGGTATATGATTTCTTACTGTCGGTATATCGAAAAGCGGCTTCGCTGAGTAAAGTTTTTTACATAGACGGCCTTTGGCCGGGCTTAAGAGTTAATTACTCTCAGTATATCGAATAGCAGTTTAGCTGAGTAAAGGTTCTTGCATAGCCGGCCTTTGGCAAGGCTTAACGATTTTCTCCGTTTGGTTAAGCGAATAGCGGCTTCGCAGAGTAAAGAGTTTCCTGCTCTGCGTTTGTCGAATAAATATCTTTCACCAGTGAAGCCTGGCTAGGCAAAAAATCAGCGCAGCGAAGCCTGTTTTCAAGAATCTTTAGTAATAAAAATAAAATTTCTTAAAATTTTTAATTGATACTAATATTGAGTTGGTACATTCAGATTATTATTCTTTGGGAAGTATCGCGATGCTTTGCAAATTAAATGTTTAAAAGTGCAATAAAGTGAATTGCCTTTATTTCCCTTTATGGTGGGTAACAAAGTCAATTGACATTATTTCCATTGACCTTATTACCTGTCACCACCAGTAATAAGTGTTTTCACGCATATAACACCGAGAGAATTAAGAAACTTTTGAGTACTAATATGATTTCCTTAATAAAACTATAAAGGATCTAATTAAATACGTTAAAAATAGAAATAACAGAGGAAATAATGAAGCGGAAAGATAATCGAAGAATAAATCTGGATTTTACATACCTGGGTTTTCAGATAGAATAAAATGTTGCAACATCTACAATAAAGAAAAACATCAATTAGCGTTGGCTGAGTAGTTACCGCATTTGACTACAAACCCTGAGGTCTTGAGTTCAAGACTAGGTTCAGGCAAGCCAACAACATCATGCATTTTTCTCATGTGCATTGGTGTGTTATAGTGCTGGTTGTTGTTGGACGGTTGAAGTGATGAAGGCATAGCACTGATCACTTTGCCAGTACCGCAATACATATTCTAATGCACTTCACAGCACCCTCCTTCGTCTGTATTGTAGCAGAATCGTCGGCGAAGTAAAAGAACTAATAAAATGGCTACACAGATTAAACAACTCAATGCCTCTACTTGACACCATATAAGCTTGCAACACTGCTCTAAAAAAACGCGCAATAGCAGGGTTATAAAGGAATTAAGCCTTCTATCTCTCTCCCACTTCACCACATGTTCTCTCTACGCTATCCCTTTCCCAAAGAAAGTAACACATTAATTAGTTAAGTGGTAGGCATTAATTGCCTGATTGTGTTACTTCTCTTTAAAAAAAACACGAATACTAACCAAAGGTTATGTAGCCAAACAAAATCTAAAGTGGAAAACGAAGAAAAAGCTAACTTGGTATACCAAATTAATTGTGATAGGGACAGGTCTAACATATGCCAGAAAGTATATATTTTTAAAGCACAAACACAACCCGCGAAGCGATTTATCTTGTCTGCGGAAAAACACCCAGGGTATATGGCGGGAATCGAACCCACGACCTCTGGATTAATAGAATAGCATCGCTAGCATTAAGCCACATTGGGTGCCAATTGTTGGCAGTACTAAAACTAAACTTAAGACGAGGAGGGTATCCAATCAATTTGATATGAAAGCAATAGAAAAACCAATTTCGGAGAAAACAGGACTTGCAGCCCACTGTGCTTTAGCAGTACATATACCAAACTTTAACAATGTAAAAATACTTACAAGGGAGAATAATCATAATAAAAAATAAATTTAAAAATCAAAAAACCCGACAGCATAAAAAACTAAAAATTAAATAACAAGTCAAGTAGTGCGGAACATAGCGACTTTTACTGCCGGAGCCATTATTAAGAAAATTTGAATTTTAATGATTCTGTAGAGTATGAGTCTCCTTAGATTTGGTTATACGATAGGGTCAAAGTCAGACTTATAGTCCTAACTGGCCACAATCCCTTTTCTTCTACTATTTTCATAACTTCCAAAGACTGAACAGACAGTAAAGTCCTATTCGTCAATAAATTTGTGTATTTAATTATTTAAATAAAATTATTTATTGAAAGAAAATTATTTAGTTTAAATTTGATTTATGAAGTGAATTAAAAATTATTATATCAAAGCCTTTTATACCAAATAGTATTAATCACATATTGGAATTCAATGTGTACTATATAGTTTCAAATACTATTAAACTCAATTAAAAATAATAAAATTACATTGACAAAAATAATTTATGAAATACAATAAAACAAAACTATGTATGTATATTTAAACATAAATAAATAACAAATTACAAAAGTTTTAGTATGATAGAATTCTCTTCGTTACAATTCCCGACTGTAAAAGTCGCTGCGTTCCGCACTACTGGACTTATTATTTTATATATTTTTTGTTTTATATATATATATATATAACGTTTAATTGTATTTGAAACTATGTAGTACACATTGAATTCCAATATGTGATTAATACTATTTGGTATAAAAGGCTTTGATATAATAATTTTTAATTCACTTCATAAATCAAATTTAAACTAAATAATTTTCTTTCAATAAATAATTTTATTTAAATAATTAAATACACAAATTTATTGACGAATAGGACTTTACTGTCTGTTCAGTCTTTGGAAGTTATGAAAATAGTAGAAGAAAAGGGATTGTGGCCAGTTAGGACTATAAGTCTGACTTTGACCCTATCGTATAACCAAATCTAAGGAGACTCATACTCTACAGAATCATTAAAATTCAAATTTTCTTAATAATGGCTCCGGCAGTAAAAGTCGCTATGTTCCGCACTACTTGACTTGTTATTTAATTTTTAGTTTTTTATGCTGTCGGGTTTTTTGATTTTTAAATTTATTTTTTATTATGATTATTCTCCCTTGTAAGTATTTTTACATTGTTAAAGTTTGGTATATGTACTGCTAAAGCACAGTGGGCTGCAAGTCCTGTTTTCGCCGAAATTGGTTTTTCTATTGCTTTCATATCAAATTGATTGGATACCCTCCTCGTCTTAAGTTTAGTTTTAGTAGTGCCAACAATTGGCACCCAATGTGGCTTAATGCTAGCGATGCTATTCTATTAATCCAGAGGTCGTGGGTTCGATTCCCGCCATATACCCTGGGTGTTTTTCCGCAGACAAGATAAATCGCTTCGCGGGTTGTGTTTGTGCTTTAAAAATATATACTTTCTGGCATATGTTAGACCTGTCCCTATCACAATTAATTTGGTATACCAAGTTAGCTTTTTCTTCGTTTTCCACTTTAGATTTTGTTTGGCTACATAACCTTTGGTTAGTATTCGTGTTTTTTTTTAAAGAGAAGTAACACAATCAGGCAATTAATGCCTACCAGTTAACTTATTAATGTGTTACTTTCTTTGGGAAAGGGATAGCGTAGAGAGAACATGTGGTGAAGTGGGAGAGAGATAGAAGGCTTAATTCCTTTATAACCCTGCTATTGCGCGTTTTTTTAGAGCAGTGTTGCAAGCTTATATGGTGTCAAGTAGAGGCATTGAGTTGTTTAATCTGTGTAGCCATTTTATTAGTTCTTTTACTTCGCCGACGATTCTGCTACAATACAGACGAAGGAGGGTGCTGTGAAGTGCATTAGAATATGTATTGCGGTACTGTCAAAGTGATCATCACTTCAACCGTCCAACAACAACCAGCACTATAACACACCAATGCACATGAGAAAAATGCATGATGTTGTTGGCTTGCCTGAACCTAGTCTTGAACTCAAGACCTCAGGGTTTGTAGTCAAATGCGGTAACTACTCAGCCAACGCTAATTGATGTTTTTCTTTATTGTAGATGTTGCAACATTTTATTCTATCTGAAAACCCAGGTATGTAAAATCCAGATTTATTCTTCGATTATCTTTCCGCTTCATTATTTCCTCTGTTATTTCTATTTTTAACGTATTTAATTAGATCCTTTATAGTTTTATTAAGGAAATCATATTAGTACTCAAAATTTTCTTAATTATCTCGGTGTTATATGCGTGAAAACACTTATCACTGGTGGTGACAGGTAATAAGGTCAATGGAAATAATGTCAATTGACTTTGTTACCCACCATAAAGGGAAATAAAGGCAATTGACTTTATTGCACTTTTAAACATTTAATTTGCAAAGCATCTTAAAGATACTCAACACTTTTAGCAGGCATATCCAGGGCATATCAGCATATTTTTCAAATAAAATCGGCATTATCGACACTTCAATTTTAAAAAATCGGCAAATTCAAAATACCTATATATATCAAAGCCTTTTATACCAAATAGTATTAATCACATATTGGAATTCAATGTGTACTACATAGTTTCAAATACTATTAAACTCAATTAAAAATAATAAAATTACATTGACAAAAATAATTTATGAAATACAATAAAACAAAACAATGTATGTATATTTAAACATAAATAAATAACAAATTACAAAAGTTTTAGTATGATAGAATTCTCTTCGTTACAATTCCCGACTGTAAAAGTCGCTGCGTTCCGCACTACTGGACTTATTATTTTATTTATTTTTTGTATTTTATGATGTCAGACTTTATATATATATATATATATATATATATATATATATATATATATATATATATATATATATATATATATATATATATATATATATATATATATATATATATATATATATATATATATATATATATATATATATATATATATATATATATATATATATATATATATGTATATATATATATATATATATATATATATATATATATATATATATATATATATATATAAGTGAATAGCTGTTTGTTTGTATGTATATTATTTGTTTGTATGTTTGAAAGCTATGTGCTCCTTAGCCAGTGAACCTATATTGCTGAAATTTTCACAGCATATTACTGATGATCTGGAAAGAAGAATAGTTTATGTAATTTTGGAATATTATAAGTGGGCGTGACACTTCCCACATAGAAGAAATATATATTTTACGATATTTATGGAACTAATGCAGCTAAAGACTTAAAAATTCGTGTGAGTAACTCGTTTTATAATGTTTTTAAAGAGATATTATTAAGGAGTGGACAAGTAGGTGGCACCTCCCACATGTATAGCATATATATATTTTGACATATCATGGGAACTTATGCGGTAAAACACCTAAAATTTTTTAGGAGTTACTCCATTGATTTTATGTTTTGTTTTAGTGGGCGTGGCAGCTCCACGAGGGGAAATTTTGTCCTCTTTGAAACTATCTATCCGATTTTGATGAAACTCAAAACATAGATAGATTTGAATCTAGAAAAGCACATAGGCTATACATTTTTTTAAAAATAGGAACACGAGGAGTGGTAGCGGGCGATTTCTGCCTCTTCGAAACTATCTAACTGATTTTGATGAAATTCAAAACATAGATAGATCGGAGTCTAAAAGAAGAAGTAGGCTATAATTGATTTAAATAGGACCACGAGGGTAGCTGGGAGGAAATTTCATTCCCTTTGACCTTAACATTATTGAACCTGCCACGCTTCCTTTTTTTAAACAGACATACATACTTACCTAAATTGTACAAATAAAATTATATTTTTCTGAATAGAAAGAAACTCTTTTACTTGTCATGGTTGAAAGAGAATTTGTCATCTCGACATAAATAATTCCCACCGTTCAGAGATAGTGAAAATACAATTTCTAAAGTAAGTGAAACTTAAGGAACTACGTTCCTTCCCGGTGTCCCATGACACCGTGCGTTCTTTTTTGTATGTTTACATACATACTTAAAAAGTGTTTTTCTGAAAATTTGTGTTATTAATTTAATGTTTTTAGATCCGCTGAAGATTTTCAACGAAGTTGATCGAAATATTGGATGTTTTGAAAAATGATATGAAAAATAAATACATATATAAAACAATTTAAAATATTGTCTCAATTGACCTCAACTCGAAATAAAACGTGTCTATAATTACCACAACACAGGTCAACTAAAATTTAAAATTATGGAGAAAATATTGTTTTCGATCGCTGTAGTGCTAACGAGTAGAATTTAAGCCGCTGGTACTCGATTGGACACTCGTTATCGTATGCCGTAATGCCAAAAAGAAAAATTTCGAACTACTCGATCACGTATGACGTAATTCGGCGCCAGTTTTGTACCACAAACAATATGTCCGTTCGAGTACCCATAGTTTTTAAAAATTTTTACTAAACTTTACTGCATTTTACAAAATTGCGTTCGATTACACAAAATACACTAAATGAGAACACAAATTGAGAGCGTATAGTTCATGACTGAGTATTTACAAATTTTTACTGCAGAAATTTTTGCTAGTAAAATTTAGTAAGATGAGAAACACATGATTCAAATGGTAAACAAACAAAAGTAAGTAGAAAAAAGTATATAATTTGTAAAAACATTAGCGAAAAAATTAACTAAAACTGGCACACAAATAAAAGGTGAATAGCTATTATGACATTTTTCGCTTGTTACTTCAAGCACATATCATTAAAAAGGAAATAAACGTTTTAGAAACCATTTGGTTTGTTTTGTTTGTATTTGCTTGTGTTGTAAAAGTGCTAAGTACTTGACTAATTAGTACTGCACTTGTTTTTAAGGTAATCAATAGCAAACACAAATGATCATGTACTTCTGAATAAATTTAACTAGGCACAAATTAGAAAAATCGAATAAAGTATAAAAAAACAAATGGAAAAGACTACATAAAATGAATTATTTATATTTTCTTAACATTTTCGTGTTATAAAAAGTGCTGTATCGATTACCAATAAGAAAAAGAGTTGGTAGTGAAAAGTGTAAATGTTTTTCAGCACTAGATTTATTTGCCATCAGCTGTTTCCTGAATCTCACGAATTGTTAAGGCCATGTCAGATAAAACTTTTGCTTCGCGTTGCGTTACAGATTCGCTTTGACATCTAAGATGAAATGTACATACTTATACGAACCATGCTACATAAAGCACTTTTAACGAAGCGTGAAGCGAAAAGTTCGGCAACTCTCATCTTTTTGCTTGCTATGACAATCGGCTGGAATAATTTTCTTTTATTATATTGCCAAACGAAACATATTGCGCGTTTGAATTTGTTTTAATAAGAGGTAAATATGTATGTGGCATTTATTTATTTATAATAAATCGTAAAATAACATAATTGACTTTTATTTTTATAAAAAATATATATATAAATAGCAAAATTATCAACTACTTTTTTGGTAAACGATCAATGCGCGAGTGTTGTCAAAGTTTTCATTGTGTCATACACCTTTTGCTTTACACTTTTCTATCAAAGTTAGAAACGTCACGCAAAGCGACAAAGTTGTATCTGACACGGCCTTTACTGTTTTTTCGTTCGCGTACTTTTTTGGACATTAGCATTTTTTGAGAGTAAATTTTTCAGTTTACTCAGTAATTACTCATTTACTGCATTTTACTGCAAAAGTAAATTAACGGACCTAATTAAAAATCCTTAGTTTAATCATATAACTGAATAGTTCATTCGATTACGAAAGTTTTAAGCCATAATGGAGCGAAATCAAATGAAAACTAAAAAGTTCACTAAATAAAGAAAAAAAAAATATTACATAAAGGATTTGCTAAATGCTAGTGTTTTGGTTTTTCCTTATAGCGTTTTTAGTTTCCATCCGATTTCGTTCCATTATGGCTTACAATGGTCGTAATCAATCGAACTATTCATAAACTAACTAAAGATTATAGTTATTCTATATTTTTGACCTTTATAAGTATATTTATTTTAAGTCTTCAATAATTAAGCACAAGTTCTGGTCTCTTTTTATAAAACAAACAATAATCAAGCAATTTTATTTTAAGCTCAATATTTCGGTACTCCTTTTTATATGTAGCATCGTCAGGAAATAATGTTTCAATAATAATCCCCCTATTCTGAAAGGCGACATCACATCAACACGACAGTAAACAATTGTCACTTGTCTTCTCATTGTCGACAAAAATTCACTGCTACTGACAGTCTGATACTATTTTCTGAAGCTTATAAAATTAGTCCAGCATGTTAATATTAATCAATTGTTGTCGAGAAAGCGTAGACAAGTGACAATTTTTTGATGTCGTGTTGATGTGACGTCGACGACGCCTTTTACAATACGGGGAAATATTTGGAAATAATAGTCATATAAAAATTTGAAATATATGCACAACAATTAAAAATAAATACAAAATTTAAATGTAACACAAACATTAAATATTAGAAAAACGAAAGCCTAAAAATATACTGTAAATAATGTAATAACATTTAACCCTACGTTTATACCTGATTTATTTTTATCATGACAAAAGTCAAACTTTAAGCGTAGTATGCAGCTCTGCCTGAAATTCAGGCTGCCATAAGAAGTATGTGCAAAAAACAAACTGAAACTCAGGTTGGTAAATTTCTAAAAGTAGTTCTCGTTTACTAGTACGCAGTTCCAAAAGAAAAGTAAACGGAGTTTTGGCATTTATTGTCTATTACAGGCGTGTTATAACAATAAGTGGAGAATTTTTTCCGTCAACTGAAACAAAAATTAAGGTTTAGACAATTGTTTGGTCACGGAATTTTTTACATTTGTTATTTTTCGTACATTGTAATTAATTTTTAGTGTTTTTGTGTGTTGTAAATTAAAAAATATATAAATTTGTGTGTATGCAAACTAAACTCTGTATAGAATTCTACATGATTATTTTTCCATGTAGAAATAAATGCAAATCTCCAATGCTGAATTTCAGTGAGAACTGCATACTACGCTTTATATTGAAAAAAGCTGTTTTTCATATATGGAGTTTGACATTTGTCATAATAAAAATATATCTGTTACAGACGTAGGGTAACACAAATATAACAGAATATTTTCATGTTATTTAGGGCTAATAAATCAGTGCAAGTTAATCTCATTTTTTGGATTAAAATGTGTTTAAACCAGTAAATCGATAAATCAGTAAACATATAAACCATATATTAAACGTATAAAATTGAGCGTTTAAACTACCAATACAAACCATATGTTCTTGATCGATATCCACCACAAACCAGCTAGTTTTGACATTTATGGTGGTGCTGTCACATTATTATTATATAAACTTGTGATAATACATGCGGAAATGATTTACTGTTGTTGAGTTTAAACTACATTTAAATTTTGGTTTGGCTTAGTAAAACTAGCCTTTAAACATTCACTGATTTATTAGTAATTAATTTATCAAATTTTAGTAGTATATACAAGTTCACACAAAATTCGGTAACAGTTTACTCGTCAAATTGGTAAAATTTTCCATATATTTTGTTGCAGTAAAATTTATTTAACACATTTTTGACAGAAAATGTATGGAAAATTTTACCAATATAACGATTAAACAGTTACCGAATGTTTCGTGAACTGAACCAATATATTCTTAATTAATTCTCTGTTGTGGTGGTACATTAATTATGTGTAACATTTCTAATATAAATATCCATACATTCTATATTTCTGTTCTGTATTTAAAACAGAAATATTTGCAAAGTTAGGATAGTGATTTAATTGTGAACAATGAGATGACAATACACTCTTTTGTGAATTAGTGTGTCTTGATTACTGATCAGATCTATGTCCAGCAATTCTAGTTCTCAGTTTATTCTTTGTTGGGCCTACATATACCTTATCACAGCTGCCTAAGTCATTCCCATTACAAGGTGTCTCATATACTACATTCGACGTTCAAGTTTTTGTACTTGACCTTTTGTTCTACTAAAAAATCTGTTCAATGTGTTATATGTTCTATAAGCAACTCTATATTTATTAGTATCATATATACTTGATTTTACTAATCATGCAGATATTTCTGGTAAATAAGTCATAGACTTAAAAATCTTCGGTTCAACCACATTTAATGTATTATTTCTTTTTCTGAATTTATAATTACAAAGTATATTTTTAATCTACTTTTAATTTTTTCTATGAAACTCTCTGTCAATTAGCGTCAGTACTCTTTCTATCAAATCATTCGCAGTGTTAATAATAGTCCTCTTATTATGTTTGAAATAATAATTAGTAATTCTCCCTTAAGCTGTTGGTTTTGGACACCAATCCGCTATCAAACGTTTACCTTTTCTTATTACTAGAGTATCCAAGTAAGGAAGCCTTGAGTTGCATTCATTCTCTATTGTAAATTTAATATAATGATTAAATCCATTCATTGTTTCTAACATTCTATCTACACCGCGTTCAGAAACAACACAAAACAAATCATCTACTTATCTGGTCATTTTTGGTTTTATATCAAGTCTTTCTATACAAACATTTAGTAATTTCTTCATCAGCAACAATTGGAGAAGCGGGAGATCCGATTGGCAGACTTTTACGTTGTAAATATATATTTTTATCATACTGGAAATATCTATTATCTTTTACACAAAATCCTAAGATACGAAAAAATACGTTCCTTTGTATTGCTGTAAATTCTTTAATCAAATCCCACTTTTCTTCTATAATACTAACTGCTAAATCAGCCGGAATACTGGGAAATAAAGATACGACATCAAGTGAAACTAGTCTTTCATATTGAAGTATACGTTGGTTAAATATTCTACTCTTAAAGTCAAGTGAGTCTCTAATATTATAAACAGACTGTTCTGTAATCTTTTTTAATATATTTGAGATATATTTACATAGTCCATATGATAGAGAATTTACGAAAGAACAAATTGCTCTCAGTGGAAAGTTTATTTTATGAATTTTTGGTAATCCACACAATCTATCTTTATCTTCTCTAACTTTAACCAATACATATGTACATATGTTTCTCTACTTGTCAATTTCATCCTACTAACATGTCTATCAATCACAGTTGTTAACCTAGTCCTAGCTATTTCTTGTTCTTCTCTATTCTATATGGTTCGTATAAAATCTTCTCCAATCGTATGGAAAAGTCTTCTCTTCTAGCTGATAAAGCAAATTTATGTCCAAGTGATAGGATCCGTTGTACGTCTATTGGAATAACAATGTCAGTTCTATTGTTAAATCATTTTTGGTTAAATCTTATTCTTAGTTTTCTTTTGTAAAATTTTAGAAAAGAGAGAACTAGAAATAAGATTTAACCAAAAATGGTTTAACAATAGAATTGACATTTATATTCCAACAGACGTACAATGAATCCTGTCACTTGGATACAAATTTGCTTTACCTGTTAGAAGAGAACAATTTCGGAAACAGCCTAGGCCCCTATTATGATTCACAACTAAATTGTTAGTTGAGTCGTAGTTGTCAAATTCTTATTATGGATTATGGAAGTGACTTAATTTGCTCCAAACTATGTCGAAAATACTCTACGCAACCCTGCGTTGCTTTTAAAATTAGAAACTCCATCCCTCGGTCATCCATCAATTGTGATTGACAATTTCGAAAAAATTACATTAAAGAATATTTTATTAATTTTAAATATCACACTATATATGGAAAAAATTCAATTACAGTTGCTGCTTACACCTTATAAAGTAAGTGGATCATTAGACTACGAAAATTCGAACACCAAATCACTTACAAGCTCAGTGGAAACACTTCGAAGTAATTTACCTAAATCCACGTAATTTGCTCATAATGGAAACGTATTATTACTTTTGATTACTTTTAAAATGGTGATTTTAGACGCCAATCTATCCCATTTGTCAACCAATATTGTTGCCATATACATAAAACATAGAATCTCAAGAAAAAATTGTAAGGTCAAGAACCTTTTTTTTAACACAGAAATTTTATGAAAAACATCGCATCATGGACGAAAAATTAGATGTGTCAAAAATTCCGTGACTAAACAATTGTCTCACCATTAATTTTTGTTTCAGTTAACAGAAAAAATTCTCCACTTATTGTTATAACATGCCGTTAATAGACAATAAATGACAAAATTCCGTGTACTTTTCTTTTGGAAGTGCGTAATAGTAAACAGAAATTTCTTTAAGAAATTTACCAACCTGAATTTCAGTTTGTTTTTTTTTTACACATACTGCTTATGGTAGCCTGAATTTCAGACAGAGCTTCATACTACGACTTATGTGTGAAGAAAACATATTCTTACAATTTTCTTGCAACTTTTTTTTCAAAAATTATTGGTCAACAAGTGCAAACTTTGCTGCCATCAATGTTTTTAAAGAAGATTTCTGCGGTTTTTAAATCGAAATTGCTATAAAAATTTTTAGAACGATTTAATATGAAAAGCCACACAATACTGCGTTGGCATGTTATTTTATATGCCCAATTGCAGAAAATAAATTTATGTATTAAAAAAATAATGAAATTAAAACTTCTATAAGCCACATAAATTTAAAAATATGTACTTTCTCCCATATTCCATCGGTTTAACAATTCTTTTGATTGCTTTTAAACACAATACAAAAGAAAAAACTAAAAAATTAATATTTTTTCATTTTTATTTAGAATGGCTGAAAAACAAATAAATAAAATTAAATTGAAATGAAATGTATTGCCAGAATAAAAAATTTTAAAGTTGTAAACAAATGTTTTTTGAAAAGCTACTAGCAATTGAAAAAATATGTATCTGGTAATTTTTATTTGATTATCTAATTCACTCTTGCAGTACATAAAACTTCATTTGTCGCAAGCGCTATTGAATACCAAAATTGTATGTTAACGTTTTCGTTCTGTAAAATAACATAACGAAAGAAAAAATTACAGAATAAAGCGTAGTATTAAGCATAGATTATACGTAGATAGTCAACTAAAACTTCAAAAACCTAAGTCTGCTGTCAAAAACCTAAGTCTAAGAATGTGTTAGAAGAACATTTTGTTTTAGTATTGGCCAATGCCAAAATTCCGTGTACTTTTCTTTTGGAACTGCGTACTAGTAAACGAAAATTTCTTTAAGAAATTTACCAACCTGACTTTCAGTTTGTTTTTTTTACACATATGTACTTCTTATGGCAGCCTGAATTTCAGGCAGAGCTGCATCTACGCTTAAAGCATGGTACTGTGTTCATCATTTCGTGCGAACTGCTGTCAAAAGTTTATAAAAACAATTTTTTCACGAATTTCTCATGAAAAATTGTTGCAGAAGTAGTACACTGTTTTCTTGTGAAAACCAACTACTAGCTACGTTAACTAAACGGCAATAATTTTTGTGGTGTTATTGAATAGACAACAGGCAGATGTTCAGTTAATGCTTGTCGTCTTTTGGCAAAACTCGACAACGATATACATACACACATATCAAATCATATATATATATATATATATATATATATATATATATATATATATATATATATATATATATATATATATATATATATATATATATATATATATATATATATATATATATATATATATATATATATATATATATATATATATATATATATATATATATATATATATATATATATATATATATATATATATATATATATATATATATATATATATATATATATATATATATATATATATATATATATATATATATATATATATATATATATATATATATATATATATATATATATATATATATATATATATATATATATATATATATATATATATATATATATATATATATATATATATATATATATATATATATATATATATATATATATATATATATATATTGTTACGAAATGAAAATGCAGATTCAAATGTAACGACACAAACTGACAACCCGATCATTATCTGCTTTATACCCCTAAATCACTGTAATAAAATCAAAACCTGGCAACCAAGTACCACAATTAAACTTGGCATCACTCGACAACTGCCAATAGAATTCAAAATAACGGAAAATGGAAGTTTCCGGAATCTTCAGGAAACGGTAGCTAGAACTTTCAAGACTATTCGAGACTGCTTAATCGCAATTACAAACAGTGACATTAAACTTAAACTGCAAGAGATGTAGACTTGATGACAGCATAATTTGCTTAAGTTGCGAACATTAGAGTATGTGTGTGTGCGAAGATAAACAAACAGAAGAAAAATCTCATGCATCTACACACGCACATACACTACACTATAGCAAGACCAAATGATCATGCCGTATACTTAAAGATAAAAAGAGACAACTACATTCCAGAAAGTTAGCGAAGTTACCAGAAGGTTTTATAATTTACTATATAAGGGGAGGCTGCCAGACGACATGGAGAAGTGTGTTTTTAAACTTAGACGAGTAAACATCGCCAAGAATAGTTAGTGTGTACATCGCGTTTAGTTGTACGTGTTTTTAAAGTAATAAATAAAGTGTTACTGAGAATTTATTTGTAAAATAAATATCCGTGTTTTATTTTATTGCAATTCAACGAATCCTGTGAAAATAATAAAACCGTTTTTATGTAAAGGACTAAAAACGTAACAATTGGTGTCAGAAGTAAAATTGCAAAATAAAATAAAAAGGACATTATTAATTAATAAAAAAAAGGACATTATTAATTAATAAAAAGGACATTAATAATAATAAAAAGGACATTAATAAAAAAAAAAAACATTATTAATTAAAATAAAAATTACAAAAGGACATTAAAAAAAAATAGAAGCCATGAAGTTTGAAGAGCTAAAAGTTGAGCAGCTAAAAAAAGAGCTGAGTAAGCTGGAACTGCCAACAACAGGCAATAAAGTGGAACTTCAGAAGAGGCTGATAGATGAGTTCAAGCAGCGTGGCATCGACATCGGGACATACGAATTTGAGGATAAAGAGGAAATAGAGGTATGTACTCGTGCCACGACAAGCAACATGGATTTAAGCACAATGTTCGCCGCTATGATGGAAAAATTTCAAGAAGTTAAAGAAACATCTAGAGGTAACAATGAGAGAATGCTGGCTGAAGTTCAAGAAACATCTAGAGCTAACAACGAGCGACTGCTAGCTGAAGTTAAGGCTGAAGTTCAGGAAATATCTAAGGCCACAAATGAGAAGCTAGTGGAAATTTCTGAGGTCATAAATAGAAGAGTAGATGGCATTGAGGTACAAGTCATCAAATTTGACGAGAAACTCTCAGAACTAGAGAATAAACTTCATAGCCTAGAAATTGGTGGCGTCGAAGTGCATGTAAAAGATGTGGACGAGAAATTACATGAACTGGAAGCAAAAATTGTTAATCTTCAGTGTCAAGGAGGGCCAGTGAGAGTTATTCCAGAGGCTTCCAGCAGAGTAAAGACGCCTTGTTTCGATGGCAGCGCACCTTTGAACATCTTCAAGTTCCAGTTCGAAACAGTTGCCAGCAAAAATGGTTGGAACAGTGAAGAAAAGGCCATAGAGCTGATTTTGGCCTTAAAAGGAGCCGCAGCAGAAGTACTTGAAACCGTACCAGGGAGCTGCAGAAATAATTTTGATGACATAATGGCGGCACTGCAGCGGAAATATGGTGGCGAACATAAGCGAGATATATACCGCATGGAATTGCGATGTAGAGGACAAAAGCCCAATGAGTCTCTACAAGATTTCGCAATGGAAATTGAGCGGTTAGTGCAGCTTACGTATCCAGGTGAAAACCACCCATTCCTGGATCATGTCAAAACAGAGGCGTTTGTTAATGGCATCCGTGATCCTGACATCAAGCTTGCAGTGTGTGCTACACAAAAGGCTACATTCGCAGAAATGGTTTCATTTGCACTAGCTCAGGAGACTGCTAGGGTGATTTGGAAGCCACAGGTGTGCAAGGTGCGGAACGTGGAGGTCATTGCCGAAAATGAGAGTGATCTAGTCTCTAGCATCAAGGAGGCAGTGAGACAAGCATTGGCGGAGAAGGACGGCAAAGTAAAAGCTAAGTGTTATAACTGCGGCAAAATTGGCCACTTCCAGCGCAACTGCAAGGCGCCAAGAAAAAGAGCCAGATCTGTTTCGCCACCAAGGAATAGTAAACGGGTGAACCAACAAACAACACAAGAGTCCCCGTTAAACTAAAACGAGCTAGCACTAAGGGGCAAGAGCTAGCTCCCACAAACGACGGCCCCACAATCTCCATATCAGTAATGCAGCAGAAAAATAGCAACCTTACTGCATGTGGATACATCAACGGCGAAAAGCACAACTTCACCATAGACACAGGAGCGTCGCAGTCAATAATCAGGCCCGATATAGTGAAGGGGAAGTGTGAACCTTTAAGGAATATAAGACTACGTACAGCTACTGGGGAGCCTGCCACTGTCTACGGTAAGACTGAAGCGAAGGTGACTATAGCCAATATAAGCGTGAAACATGTGTTTATCGTTGCCGATATTGTTGACGAGGTTATTATTGGAGCCGATTTTATGATAAACCATGGCATCAACCTGCATATGGGGCAACAAGTGATGATTTGGCGTAATGTTGAAATACCGCTTGATGTTGGATATGACAATCAAACGCGCGTAAGGAAACTAGTTGCTATTGAAAACCAGACGATACCACCGCAGTCTGAATCAGTAATATGGGCACGCATGGAGGGAGATTGTGAGGACAATCGGTTGTGGGTAGTAGAACCAACAGAAATTAAGAGCGAGCTATTAACAGCAAAAGCCCTCGTAAAAACTTGCAAAGGAGGAAAGATCCCTATAAGAGTACTTAATTTATCAGGCAACAAAAAAGTCGTCAGCGGAAATTCTGCTATAGGCCAATGTACTCCACCAGAGGCAATAATAAACTGCGAGCGAAAGCCTGAACCAGCCAATATGTCCGCAAAAGAGCGTGAACAATTTGAAGAACACGTGGGGAAATGGGTAGCAGAATTAGCAGCTCCTGATAGAAATAAAGCTAAACAGCTGCTAAAAAGGCACACCAGCGTCTTCGCCTTGAAAGATCAAAGCCAAGGGAGAACGGCAATAGTGAAACATGAAATAAATACAGGCGAAGCGAGGCCGATCAAACAGCCACCCAGAAGTGTACCCCTAGCAAAACGGAATGAGGTAAAAGAACTTGTTCATGAAATGGAGCGGAGTGGTGTAATCGAGCCATCTTCAAGTCCTTGGAGTTCGCCCGTTGTCTTAGTCAAAAAGAAGGATGGCAGTACGAGATTCTGCGTTGACTACAGAAAGCTCAATGACGTTACTAAGAAGGACAGTTATCCACTACCAAGAATTGACGACACCTTAGACACGCTGGCTGGAACGAAATGGTTCTCCACGTTAGACCTACAAAGCGGATATTGGCAGGTGGAGATTGCAGAGAAAGATAAGGAGAAAACTGCTTTTAGCGCGAGCGATGGATTATGGCAGTTTAAAGTTATGCCATTCGGGCTCTGCAATGCTCCAGCTACTTTTGAACGCCTAATGGAACGAGTGCTGAAAGGACTTCACTGGAAGACTTGCTTGGTGTACCTTGATGACATCGTCGTGATGGGAAGGACTTTTGATGAGCACCTCAAAAATTTGGCGGAGGTTCTTCAACGCATATCATCAGCTGGTTTAAAACTTAGCGTGAAGAAATGTGCATTGTTCCAGAGAGAAGTAAAGTATTTGGGCCATCGAGTTACAGCAGACGGAATTTCAACGGATGAAGATAAAATACGAGCAGTAAAGGACTGGCCTCGTCCGAAAAATCTTCATGAACTGCGCAGCTTTCTGGGCCTTTGTACCTACTACAGACGCTTTGTACCAAATTTTACCAACGTCGCTGCAAGCTTGCATGAGCTAACCAAGAAGTCGAGGCCGTATCACTGGGGCGAACAGCAGGAGAATGCGTTCCAGACACTAAAGGATTTACTGAGTACGTCACCAGTACTAGCCTACCCCATAGCTGGAGAGAAATTTTTGCTTGATACCGATGCGAGCGGCTATGGCATAGGAGGTGTGTTGTCGCAAGTTGTCAATGGCACAGAAAAAGTGATAGGCTATTATAGCCGTATACTCTCAAAGCCTGAGAGAAACTACTGTGTGACACGACGTGAGCTTTTGGCAGTGTTGGAGTGCATAAAACACTACCATAAGTACCTGTATGGCCAACACTTTACGCTGAGGACCGACCATTCTGCATTGAGATGGCTGTTGCAGTTTAAAAATCCTGAAGGGCAGCTAGCGCGCTGGATTGAACGTCTTCAAAGCTACGACTTCAGCATAGAGCATAGAAGGGGCGTAAAGCATAACAATGCAGATGCTTTATCACGACGGCCCTGCAGCTTGGAGTGCAGACATTGTGTTAAGGCCGAAAAGAAGGAATGCGTTATTGATGTTCGGCTAACGCACATCGATTCCGATGAGGACTGGTCAGCGGCACAGAGAAACGACACCATATTGGCGACAATTATAGCAGCCAAAGAGGAAAATAGAAGACCTGCTCGCAATGTAATATCAGCTGAAAGCCCACTTGTGAAATCTTATTGGGCTCAGTGGAATAGCCTGAAGCTGATAAACGGGTGCTTGTACCGCGTATGGGAAAGTGCAGATGGTAAAATGGCTTCCAACCTAATAGTTGTGCCATCCTCCAAGGTGAATAAGGTTTTGCACGAGTTCCACAATGGTCCTAGTGGCGGTCATCTGGGAGTGACAAAAACGCTGGAGAAGCTAAAACAGCGTTTTTATTGGGTTGGGTGTCAACAAGCCGTAGCCGACTGGATAGCAAACTGCCCACAGTGCATCGCAGCAAAAGGACCAGCAAGAAAAAGTCGAGGACAGCTGCAACAGTACAACTCAGGTGCACCATTTGAGCGGATAGCAATGGATATAGCAGGTCCTTTTCCCGTCAGCGACGCCGGGAATCGCTATGTTCTTGTGGTGATGGACTATTTTAGTAAATGGCCAGAAGTATATGCCATACCCAATCAAGAAGCAAGGACAGTTGTGAATGTATTTGTCAACAACTGGGTATGTCGCTATGGTGTTCCAATAGAATTACATTCTGACCAAGGTAGAAACTTCGAGTCTGCTATATTCCGGGAAATGTGCGAATTATATGGGATAAAGAAAACAAGAACGACGCCGCTGCACCCACAGTCCGATGGCATGGTAGAAAGATTTAATCGCACTCTAGAGGAGTACCTGCGAAAAGTGGTAAGCGCGCATCAAAGGGACTGGGACGAGCACATTCCCAAATTTTTGTTGGCCTATAGGTCAGCTGTACATGACTCGACATCACGAACACCTGCTAAAATTGTCTTCGGGACGGAATTAAAATTGCCTGGTGATTTGGAATTTGGCGTTAAGCCTACACCAACAAGTGAAGAAGGCACCAGCTCTTCCCAAGAGCAAGAAAATTTAAATGAGCTACATGAATTTGTACGCAACCGAATTAGAATGGCCAGTGACAAGATGAAGGCTAGATATGACCGAGCTGCAAATTCTGAGGGATTCAATGAGGGTCAATTGGTTCTACTTTACAACCCACAACGAAAGAAGGGATTGTCTCCAAAATTGCAGACTCATTGGGATGGACCGTATAAGGTTATTAAAAGGTTGAACGATGTCGTCTATAGGATACAGAAGTACAACAGCCCAAGGTCCAAAATGAAAATCGTACACCTGGAACGACTGGCGCACTATGGAAAAGGTGATTGTGTGCCTATTCGGGACGAACAGGCTTAAGTGGGCGGCAGTGTTACGAAATGAAAATGCAGATTCAAATGTAACGACACAAACTGACAACCCGATCATTATCTGCTTTATACCCCTAAATCACTGTAATAAAATCAAAACCTGGCAACCAAGTACCACAATTAAACTTGGCATCACTCGACAACTGCCAATAGAATTCAAAATAACGGAAAATGGAAGTTTCCGGAATCTTCAGGAAACGGTAGCTAGAACTTTCAAGACTATTCGAGACTGCTTAATCGCAATTACAAACAGTGACATTAAACTTAAACTGCAAGAGATGTAGACTTGATGACAGCATAATTTGCTTAAGTTGCGAACATTAGAGTATGTGTGTGTGCGAAGATAAACAAACAGAAGAAAAATCTCATGCATCTACACACGCACATACACTACACTATAGCAAGACCAAATGATCATGCCGTATACTTAAAGATAAAAAGAGACAACTACATTCCAGAAAGTTAGCGAAGTTACCAGAAGGTTTTATAATTTACTATATAAGGGGAGGCTGCCAGACGACATGGAGAAGTGTGTTTTTAAACTTAGACGAGTAAACATCGCCAAGAATAGTTAGTGTGTACATCGCGTTTAGTTGTACGTGTTTTTAAAGTAATAAATAAAGTGTTACTGAGAATTTATTTGTAAAATAAATATCCGTGTTTTATTTTATTGCAATTCAACGAATCCTGTGAAAATAATAAAACCGTTTTTATGTAAAGGACTAAAAACGTAACAATATATATATAAATAACAATATTTATGTCATTTACAGCCCTATTCACAATGTACGATTAAAAGTTAGCGTGGACTACTTTAACGGCAAGTTCTGCATATAAAACATGTCGTTAAAGTCTACGTTAACTCTTAGTCATACATTTCGAAAAGCGCCGTTAAACAATTAATTTAACTCCAACTTTTTCAAAATTAAAGAAATTCATGAAAATATGTTTGTATGCAAGCGTAAATTCAGTTGTTTTTTCTCTATTCCTCTTTGTGCTTTTCGTTTATTCTAATAGTATTGAAAAGTGAACCATATACAATTTTAGCAAAGGCCTTAACACGAAGTTAACGAATCAAATAAGCGTTAGTGCAAACAGTAATTATTGGAGACAAAATTAGCTTTTACTTAAGCGTTAAAACTTAGTGATTTTCACTACAGACCTTGTTCTTAATTATTGAAGACTTATAGCCTTTTGACACTCGCAAAGACTTTGCAGGTATATATGGAATATGTTGAAAATGTAAAAAAGACATTTACGTATCGATGGCTTAATATAAAAATTACGTATCTCGATTTTTTTCGAAATCGAGTTTTTAACGTTTTCTGGTAGCCAACTTCTAAATACATCCTCCCTAAAGAACTAAGTAAGCCACTGTTGAAAATAACGCTGTTATGTCCACTTAAAAATAATTTTTTGCATGTAAGTGTTCTAGGTTGTGTTCTGTTTTTTCCTTCTCCTGTAAAATAACGAAAATTCGAGTTACGCCTTTTTTATATTAAGCCATCGATATGCAAAATTTACCATCTGCCATCTTCCAACCCTCCAAAATGTGACATTTTGTGCGTTTTTCTTAAGTGTGTTTTCACACTATGACTTTTTACCCTGCCTTTTTTTACAAATTTCTTTTAAAACCCCTACGAAAAGTCACGCACATTTACATTACAGACTTTTTCTCCATGCCTTTTTGATGCTTAATGCTGAGAGTACGAAAATGACAAAGAGTAATATGAAAAACCCCTTAAATTTCAATTCATTCCTTTTTTGCATGATACAAAAATACAAGGTAATTTCATTTTAAAACTGTTTGACTTTTAATTTGATTTTTGAAGTTTGTTTTTTAGAAATATTATACATATGCACAATTTGTACATGAATATACAAAATTCGGAAAGAGCTTAGAAAGTTGCGAAAATTCGCGAAAAATTCTGTAACTGAAAAAAACTAAAGTTTATAAAAAATAATGTAATAAGAATAATAGAGAAGGAAGTCAAATCCAAAAGGAGTCCAAACAAGGAATGCAAAACAGTTAGAAATCTTAACCAAAAACTTAAGTCTAACAATACCGTAGCAACGAAAGCAGATAAAGGAAATACAACGGTATTAATCAACAAGGATGAGTACATCGAAAAAACGGAACAGTTAATAGTGGATACTAAATGCATGAGAATCAGGAAAGATCCTACAGACGAATACCAGGCAAAGGTCGAGGAAATAATAAAAAAGGCAACCAAAGTAATAAAACCAGGCATATCATATTCATTAACACTTATGAACCCGTCCGCTCCATCTATGATCGCTTTACCGAAGATACACAAGCCAAAAAGGCCAATGAGACCCAGAATTAATTATAAATCTGCTCCGAGCTACATACTATCGAAATGCTTAAAAACAATACTGAAAGATACCTTGGACCTAGAGAACAAATACATAATAGCCGACACCACGGAATTAGTTAACAAGATAGGGAGCATACAGATAACAGAAAACACTAAAGTAGTCTCATTTGATATAAAAGACTTATATCCATCAATCCCAACAACAGAGACAATAAACATTCTACATAAAACACTACTCAATAAAACAGAAGACGTGGAATTTTTAATGCAACTCGCAAGCACGCTAAAAGCCGCATTGGAGCAAAATTACTTCAAATTCAACAATAGCAAATATAGGCAAACCAACGGACTAGGAATGGGAAATCCAACATCAGCAATACTCATGGAATTATTTATGCAAAATTTAGAAGAAAAATACGTAGAGGACTTAAAAACCAATTTTGGGGTAACATTCTATGCAAGATACGTGGACGATATTATATGTGTACTAGAAGAAAATATGGAGGAGTAAATTCTGGATCTACTGAATAAACAACACAAGAACATAAAATTTACAATGGAAATGGAATAGAACGAAAGGATAAATTACCTAGACCTAACGATTAGGGCAAACAAGAGCTTAAATAGAGTTGAATACGAAATATACAGAAAACCAACTGCTACAGATACAATAATACACAATTCAGCAAACCATCCTCAACAACATAAGAACGCAGCAATTAGGCAATTAATAACGAGACGAACGAATACCCCTAACACGTGAGGCCTATATGAAAGAGATAGGAATAGCGGAAAACAACGGATATAAAAAAGACCTAGTTGACAAGATTAGAAAGGATATCGAAACGGAACAGGGAACAAGAAATGAAAACCTGGGCTACCTTTACATATATGGAAAATCAACACACAAACTGGCAAAATTTTTTAGAAAACACAACATTAACACAGCATTCCAAACAAGAAACAGCTTGGGTAGAATACTGCAAAGTAGAACAATCGAAACAGACTTCCTAGATAAACAAGGAGGGTACAAATTAACTTGCACATGCCAACACAGCTATATCCGACAAACTGGAAGAAAGATAAAAACAAGATTTCGCGAGCACATGAGAGACTACAACAAGAAACTAAGAGAACCAAGAATAATACCAGAATCGAATTTCGCGAACCACATATTCGACAACAAATGTACACCAGCTGCCTTATTCCGTAATTCGCTAAAGTTAAAGCTAAATCTCGATCGCTAAAATGCTGAACAAATTCAAAATTTAAAATTTTTTGGCGATGACATTAACGCTAAAATTTCGGTGGATTAAAGTTTTAAGGCATTCCAAAATTTATCAATTCACGTTGCAAAATTGTATTCGTAGTCAAAAATTGATAAATCGACTTTATAGATTTTTAGCGATAGAGATTTAGCTTTAGCGAGTTACAGAATAGGGGGCCGGGACATGTTAGAAAAAACAGTTAAACTATTGCATTCACAACATAAAGGACGGCGACTGAACGTGTTAGAGAAAATGGAAATATACAAGCAAAAAATATTTGACGGAAGAATAATAAATGAACAAATAAACACTGCTCCAGACGAAATATTTGAACCGTTAAAATATTTTTACACAAAAGAAAACCATAGTCCAGGCAACGTAGTAGAAAATGAACAAGACAAAAGGACTACCCAGAAACGTACAATTACGGATTATTACCTACGTAGGGATAAAAGAACTGATAAATAATAGAGCAGATTATAAACAAAATATTAAACACAAACATAACAATAAGACGAAAGTAAGAGAAACAGGCAGCAGGTAGAGACACACAAAAGCATATAGAGGCGAGAGAGAAATAGGGAGCAGAATATAAAGGGATCAAGCAAGGAAATTAGGTATACAAACGAATTATAAAAGAAACAACGGACAGCAGAAAAATGATTTAGTATTCAATAGAATACTGAAGATGACACATAGCCGAAACCGGTCTCTTTACAAACCAAATTAGACGTGGGATGACGGAAAATCGTTCCAAATTTATAAAAAATTAAGGAAATAGCAAAGTGTAAACAGAAACTATATTGGCTCTTAATGTATACATTAAATTGTTCACACAGACGTCACATTACTACTTGTCCCGTTGAAATAAGTTTGTTGAACTTGATTTCTTTCCGTGATGAAGGATTCTTAAAAACATTCATCAGTAATACCGCGATTGGGTATCCTACGTCACCTAACAACGGATTTATCGTAGTTTGCCAAATAAATTTGTATACGATGGACTGTTCCAGATTGTGCCATCAGTAACATATACACTTGTAAAATACTTTTGGTAGGTTTTTAACATTTGTAGCACTGTTTATTTTTTATAACGCGAACTGAAACGGATTCAGCACGTCATAATACATGTAAGAAGGTGGGTCTGATCAAATGTACATCTCACTTTTTTTTGCCGGTGTAAGCGGCTGCTATTGACATCTTACTTTCTCTACAGTCTAAAAATTTTTAAAAGACTGTTAATAACAGTCAATTTCTGTTGACAGCTAGTAGAGACGTGCTAAATTTTTGGCGTCGGGTTGACGTGACATCGGCAAACAGCTAGGAAATAAAGGAACTATATACTATTTTTTACAGACCTATTACGCAGCAAAAATTTTGCTTACTGGTAGGCAAAAAAGTATATGAGGATTTAAGTCGTAATTACTTACACATACTTTCTTGCCTACCAGTAAACATAGTTTTTGCTGCGTAAGGGGTCTGTAAAAATAGAAATTCCTTTGTATCCTAGCTGTTTGCGGATGTCACGTACCCCTTACAAATGTATTTACATTATCACAGCAATTAACTAGTTACTAGTTGGCTTACTTGAAGCTACAAAATAAGTTGTCAAATAAACAAATTAAATTTTAAAAAATGTATACAAATATTTTTTTTAACCAGCTTGGATACGAACCTGTGCTCGTTTAGATTTCAAGACAAGTACTTTACCCACTCAGCTATTGTTGACTTATAAGTTTAAGCGACAAAAATTAGTTTTCATATACAAACAAATGTTGACTTAAAAAGTGGTTGTCTAATTATTTTATTAATAAATATATTACAACAACTCTAATTTGAAGCATAGTAATAAGATAAATAAGTACCACTCATTACGTTCTACTAGCTTTTTTCGCATATCACCAAATGTCACGTAAAGACGATGGGTTAAGTGCTCTGCGCTTGCATAAACTAAGCCACTTTAGCCGAACATAAAGAATTGTTGGAAATTTGGAACGATTTTCCCTGAAGATAGCACATAGCCGAAACCGGTCTATTTACAAACCAAATTTGACGTGGGATGGCGGAAAAACGGTCCAAATTCAAAAAAACCCCTTCGGAAGAAAAACTCAACACTCAATTGTTGGAAAGTTGAAAAATTTTACACTGAAATCCTTACAAAAGTGTTTTGTGTTACTGCATTCCCGAAAAAGGCAACTCATCTTTACTTAAATTTAAATATTTTAGTTTTGAACACAATTTAATAAAAATAATCAACCTTTTTCTGTATTTTATTCATTATTTTTAAATAAAACGGAAAAGACAAAGAAACAAAAATTGGATTTCATAAATTAATGTGGTAGCATGAATTTTCATAATTCGATTAATAGTATGTTTCCACCGGCATGATTTCGACCAATCATGGTGATTTGAACAAATCATACTGATTTATACATGATTTACCATATATTTTGCATACCACCAAATTACCTCAAAGTAGGTGATTTATTTTAAATTATGTCGAAAATACTCTTTTTCGAACTATATTTATCTATGCAACCCTGCGTTGCTTTTAAGACTACAAACTCCATCCCTGGGTCATCCATCAATTAATGTCAAAAAATAATTTGCAGGCTATTTGAATTATCTCTTGCAACTTTAACGTACTTATATATTTTTAACAGAGTACCGCTGTTACTACAATTATTCAACTTCAGACGAATATGAGAAAATAACACAGCGTACTTCAAGTAAAACAAAAATAGAACAACGAACATTTGTGTGAAAATAACATGGCGTCTACACAAAACATAAAATGCAGTTAAGACATGATGTTACGAAAGCGTTAGAACAAAATGAAATCATTGGCATGAGCGGTCAGCACTGAACATTAACATGATGTTAGATGTTAATGTTAGTCATTTCATGTCTAATGTAAATGCAGGATAAACTAGGCGTTTCAAATGGTTTGGCTAAACAATATGTCATAAAAAGTAGGACTTTCCCGGACACCAATTTTTTCGGAGGACAGATAGTCAAAAAAAGAGGACAGCGCCTGGGAAAAAGAGGACGGATAACAACCCTAGTTGGGAGACATTTGTATATGCATACACATACATATGAATATGTTTCCAGATGTTTCTTCCAATTTTACGTCATTATTCTAGCGATGCAACTAAATTTATCGAATGATGGTGAGTGGAACAAAATGAAATAGGAACATTTTATAATGATGTTGAAATATGTTGACCGTTTAGCCCTATATAATTCTTATGGGAAAATTTCACCATCATCGCAAATTGATGGTAGATCTTAGATGTTGTTAAGTGTAAAAAGCATATAAAATAAAAATAATAATAATTTTTTATTATTTGTGGTACAAAACTGCTTCCAAAAGCGTAAAAATACGTGAAAAACGTTAAAAATTGCATAAAATCTTAGCTTGATCCACGATAATTCAGATATCTGATCATAGCCACTTAGCCTTCATTCGACTCGTAATTTAGAAGTCTTTCAAACAAGATACCACTCGTTTCTAACGAACTAGCTTTTGAATCTAGATGGCACTTGAGAGAGAAGTATGCATACGAAAAATATGACAAGTAAGCCTGAAACACACACCAAAAACGACAAAACGATTTTGTCTTATACGTCGAACACATTCGTATGATTATAACGTACATCAAAAAACAATTTGGTGTGTGTTGTCTCATAAACACTATAGTACTGTTGTCGTACATGTCACAAAAAACAGATTTGTGTTTTTTAAAAAACCAATGTGTTTGTTGTAAATTCCACAGGAAAAAAGTGGTGCTCATATTATTTCGCATAAAGACTCAAAATGTTGTAGAGACATTTCGTATGTTTTTCACATAATAAAAAGAGTACTACTTCTACAGCAATTTTTCGTGAGCAATTCGTGCCAAGTTTGTTTATATGGGCAGCACTTCGCACGAAATGATGAACAGAGTACCATGCTTTAGATACAAAATGTAGCGTAGTTGGTAAATACGTAGATTTGTCATACACCAAAATGACTCGGGTCGGATCCTTCTCGTACCAGCCTAAAATATATCATACTCTATATATGTACGTATTAGTGATGTTGCGTATTCGAATAGCCGAATATTCGCCTCTTTCATGATATTCGTATTCGCCAAATTCAAGCGAATATTGCACGAATATTTTGTGAATACGTTCCAAAAAATAATACATAAAAATAGTGGAGTCTAATCGTCGCTACGATATCGAGCTGATTCGATCGAGTTTCCTTAGTTTGAGAATATGACATTCGATATCGAGTAATGTGTTTATATTGTTCGATATCGAATGCGTTCGATATCGAATGCGTTCTAGCGTTTCGCGCTAGATATAGCGCGTTTTAAGTTCGTCCTAGCGCGTTTAATAGAAATGGCGCTAAATTGGCGCGTTTTTAGTAAAGTAAATATTGATATACAAGAAGAATATTTTAAGTTTTTTATCGTTCTAAGCTTCTTACATTTTTTTTAACAGCTGTAACCATCTAATTTTTGTCCCTAAATGAAATTTAAAAACAAATATGTAGATAATTATTTTCTTTTTTTAATAAATATTGAATTTTTCCAATATGTGCATCTGGTTTTGTCAAAATTTAATTTAACGCGTTTGAAAGTAACGCGTTTTGGCTAAAAATATTTGTCAACGCTGTGATTTAGCGCGTTTTGAGAAGGGGAATAGCGCGTTTTGCTTATAAAAAGTTGACAACGCTGATGGAAGAAGTTTTGAAGCTGGTGTAGTAACCCTGCGGAAAATTTGGTGACAATTGATCCAAAAGTACTCGTCCTATGACTTGAGAAAATGAGACTGGTACCAAAAATAAGGAGTAGTGAATGGTGAAAAAAGACATATTGTGTAAATGGTCACATATTAACCATTTTCAGTCAATTTAGTTGGTACTCCGGCTAGTATTGTAGGAAACGGCACTGAACAAATTCGATGCACATGGACCTAAGGCCTATCACATAGTATCTATATGATATTAATTGCCTCCCTTCAATGAGACTCAGGAACCTGTTCCTCAACTATATTCTGATATTAACTCCAGCTTAACTGGTATTTATAACATTGAAATATAAGTTCCGTTGTGGCCGAGTGGGTAGTGTACTCGCCTGTTATGCCGGAGGTTGTCGGTTCGAGTCCTATCAAAGACACCGCTTAAAAATAAAATACAATTTCTACTTGGATTTGTAACAATAAAAAAATAAATTAATCGATAATTATAGCTGAATTTTGGAATAATATTTATATATAGTCTATATTATTCTACACCGACTAGGACTTCATAAGATAGTTCAGACACAAGTTACAAGGTGCATACAAAGTATCAATTAACCCCATCCTAGGCCAGCCCCATGTAAAAGTGGCTGGTCCGCTTCATAGGAAGTGTTAGAACTCGGACTGGCCCCTATCACCTGGGGATCGGTCACGTGACTTGTTTTGTGTCAGTTCCATTTACCGTCAGCTTCATTTGCTTCATTCAATATTTTTAAATGAGTTTTTTTCCAGTTCAAAATAAATAAACTGCCTGTTTAACGATGTCGGAGGAAAACTTGAGCGATCGAAAACCACTTTCTCGAAATCTAGTCAATTAGGGTTCAACAATATCGACAGCTTTCGTTTGCTTGCACTTACGTGTGTCAATGTTTCTGTCTTACGTGCGGTTTCGACGTAGCAATATTTATTGCCGCAAACGTCAAATTTGATTGCTTATAGCAATTGCTACGTGTGGGCCGCAGATTACCATGAGTAGCAATCCATTGCGCAATGATTGCTCGAGCAATTATTACCAAGCAATCTGCTGTCACTTTTGTTATGTTTTTTATTTATTTTTGCAAAACAGCGAATTCGGGCAACATATAAAAGGACGTAATCTGAAAACATATTATAAGAACAAATACATATATATTTTTCATATTTTTACATTAGAATTATATATTTTAGGCACTACCTGCCCCTTGAATGTGTAAAATTTGCGGGAAAAATTGCTATATGTGTTCTCCGCCTCGAGCAAGAACCAAAAAAAAAAATATTCTGCTGACGTTTTTGCTTGTGCTCAGCAATAAATATTGCTACGTGAAGACGCAGTGTTAAGTATTACAACAATGCAATATTGTAAATTTCTAGTTTATTTGACGATTTTCATTAAAACACTAAAAATAGTACTAAATTGTTTGAAGAAAAATACAACCAAACATAACGACAAGAGAGCCCATTGTAAGGTACTCGCAGTTGTACATGAAATTTTTATAATTCTCTAATAAAAATTCTAGTTTTGTTGTACAGGTGCGACTACCTCGTTTGATGGCCCTTAAGCATGGTACTGTGTTCATCATTTCGTGCGAACTGCTGTCAAAAGTTCATATAAAAAAATTTTTCACGAATTTCTAATGAAAAATTGTTGCAGAAAACTTATACAAAATAAAATTATGACAATATGTCAAATAATAATTTTCTTAAAGGTTAAATTTGTATTTTATTTTTCATTTTGCCTTATAAATACTTTTATTGTTATCCAATGGATTTCTAATTGTACAAAGGTGTAGAAAAATAAAATAGATTCATATCGAATACAAATTATTTGCTGGGTTTTATATAAGTTTCTAAGTTTACTACGATTATCTTATTCTTTTGTGATTTTCGAAAATATTATCATTTATACCGAAAAAACAGTTAAACGAAACAAACAGTTTGGTTTTTTCCTTTTCATTGTTTTTAAATTTCTAGACGCTGTTATTCCAAACTTAATGAATTGACTTTAACTTCAAAAATAACTTAATAATGACTAAACTAGCTTAAAAACCAAATCCAATAATGGCTAAACTCGAGTTAGGCAAAATTTTCACGTACAATTACACTCACGGCACGGTTTCGAATAAAATCCTAATTCTACTTAAGACTATTAAAAAAATTTGTTTGAACAAACCTGAGATAGTCTGTTATGCGGAATATCGACTTTGGTAGTTTAGATTTTTAGGTATAAAATATTAATTTTTCGAGCTACAATGATAAAATTTTGAATGCAAGGACTACAATAGCAGTAATAACTTAATTTTTCCCAACTCGATTTTAGCAGTTATTCCTTGTGGGTATAATTTTGTTTCTATGTGCATACATTAATTCTATTTCGGTTTTATTTTAAATAAATAATAATTCTAAAATTTTAAAAAATCTACGTTTATTACAAGAATCAACACTTTTAAATTTTAATTAAAGTAATTCTAATTTGTATACTCCTCCTGGTAAATAATTATTATTAAATTGAAGTTGTGTGTATTTTATTATTATTAAATAATATATCATTAATTAATTAAATAATATATCATTTTAAAAAACGCCAGTAGAACTATTATTAATTTTCAAAATTAAAGTACCGTATGTTATTAAAATAACATACATAGGTAACAGGTTATATTTTTAAATAATAATAATTACACTGTGCTTGAATTTGCAACTTTTCTTTTGTAACAAACGGGACATCATACTGGTAAAGATAATTCGAGTACGCTGATTTCAATGGTGCTAGCATGGTTGTGGAAAATACGTATTTGAAATAATCAGGGACTGAAACCATGAAAAAAATGAGTTCAGGTTCGGGTTCGGGTTAATCAGAATAAAAAGTTCAGGTTCGGGTTCGGGTTCAAAGTGTAAAAAACTACATGTGTTTTATAGTAGAAAATTTATTTTTCAAAGAAATTTTCGTTTAATTCCATGCCACTTGTTATTTTTATTTTGTGAATAAAAAACAAACAAAACAATAAATTATTAAAATTGATTGGTAGTTGAATATATTGTTCCACTTTTGCCTCGGACGCACGTCTTTTGGAACATGCAAAAAAGTTTTATAATAATATAATAATATAATAACGCATTTTAAAACCAAAAATTTAATAATAAAATATATAAATCACTTTTACATTCACGTTTATACGTTTAAACAATATATTCTTTTTTTAATTTAATTAAATTTAACTTATTTAGCTTTAAAAAAAACATAAGAAAATATACTTCAAATTAGAAATTATTAGAAATACCCAGAACAAGAAAAAACAACAATTTTGACAACCATTCGGCACTTTAAAAAATAGTCAGCTGTCGAGGTGCTGCCAGTTGGTATGAATTCCCCTTGGTCTTTATTTTATTTCGATTTTGTTTTTAATTTTTTTGCATGCAAGAAATGTAATGTTTTTTTTTTGTTAGATAATTGGCCAATAATTTTTAAGTAACTCTGTTGATTTTCTAAACTTGTTAAGCTAATAAGGCCTATGTTTACAAGTAATTAAAAAATATAATTACAAATTTTCCCGACGTTTCGTCGATTATTAAATACTAGATAAAGAAAAAATTATGAGAAAGAGATATACCAAATAAAGTTTACACTTTCAAAAGAAAATAAGTAAAACTATGAATCGCAAAGAAGATACAGACAATATCAACGCTAGCTACAGAGTTGCGATTAAATAAACAGTGTTACATAGTTTAATGTGTTTTAAATGTTTGTTTTTATTTTATTTTAAATGTAATTTAACATTAAATTTGTAAGTTAAAACAATTCTTAGTTTTAAATATGTACATAAAAACTATACAATTATTTTATATTTTGAAAATAAAGAACAGACATACCCCTAAAGAAGTCGATAAATAATCGACGAAACGTCGGAAAAATTTGTAATTATATTGTCTAATTACTTGGAAACATAGGCCTTATTAGCTTAACAAGTTTAGAAAATCAACAGAGTAATGTTTTTTATTATTCTTCTATTACTCTCTATTTTATTTTTGAGCCCGAAAATTGCCTGATTTTTGGGTTCAACGGGTTCGGGTTCAAAGTCTTTATGAACAGCGAACCTAACCCCGTTTGGGTTCATTTTCAGTGGCTGGAAATAATAAGTTCGGTTTCAGTCCCTGGAAATAATTAAATTCAAAATACAAATGGTTTTTTATTTCAAATTAAAATTTCAAAATAGTTTTTAGACAATTATTTGAAATAGAAAATACTTATAATTTTAATATAAAAATTTGTTCAATTCAATAGAATGCACTTTGTGATCTGTAATAAATTTTAGGGCTTGTTTCCAATTTTTCAATATGTCGCGAATTTTTTGCAATATTTGCGATAGAAGAGACTTTTTAAAAATTTTCAACGTCTTTACAGCTTTGGCGATTTTTAATCAATATTAGATTTTGCTATCATGCCGCTGTTAGCAAGATTTCTCGAATTTATGCCATTTTCGCGTATTTTTCCAAAATTTTTGCATTCCTTACAGTTTTAGCGGCTTTTTTAAATCAATATTATGGCTTTTTTAAAATGTTGTAATTTTTCGCATTTTTGCGACAGAAGTGATTTTTCCGAGGGTTTGGCCTTATGAAAATTTTTGATATTTTAAATCAATATTACACTTTGAAATCGCTGCAATTTTAGCAAGACTTGCCGAATTTTACAGAGTTATATTCAGTTTTCGGGCTTCGTAAGATTTTAAATGAGTAGTCATATTTCGGCAGTGTTTAAGTGCAATTTGAAACGTGTGTGTGCAGAAATGGTTTTTTGTGTATTTGCTAAACAAAGATGCACTTTTATGTTGATTTTTATAAAAAAAAAAAACTTTGGAAAACTTTTTGAAAATTAGAACTACCCCAGGAGCAAAGTGGTCTAATTTACAAGCGTCTACTGTATTTAAAATATCATTCAAATAGTGTTTCAGATGATCATTAAGGAATAGAAAAAATTCGTTAAGAAAAAGAAAAAAAAACTCAAAAAATACTTAGTCCGGACTATGGATTGATTGGTAGCAATGCTAGCCATTCAGTCCAAAGGTGTCGGGTTTGATTCCCGGTATAGAAACTCGGTGTTTTTGCATACAAGCTGCATAAATCGCTTTGCGGGTTGTGTTTGTTAATTAAAATATAAATAAAATAAAAATAATTTTATATTGATGTGAAAATTTGTGTAATTATTGGCTCCTTCTTTTGTAGAGAAAAATGCTAAATTTTTTATCAGAAACGCCGTAAAAGAGTAATCAGGGTATCGGTTTCAAAGTTAATGCAATGTTTAGCCACTTCGCATACATACACAATATAAATACCGCAGCAGAACTGTACACAAACTTTGTATTGATACGCTTTGGAAGTCAGCCAATGTTTCAATTTTAGTATTTTTCTATGGGTTGGCAAGTTTGTTGTTTTTGTTTTGTGTGTAAATGAAATTTACTCCCAAATGGGAAGTTTAAACGTCCAAGAAGTATGTTTTTTTTCAATGCGGCAATATTTTAAATAAAGAAATTGTGTGTGGTTTAAGTGTATTGGTTTTTCTTTGGGATGTTGATAGGTAACAAGCATGGTAGAATAATACAGGTAGTGGTGAAGCGTTAACGATTTTTTTTTTTTGGGTTCGACTCTGTCAAAAGTTGTTTATGTTATACCAACACACACCCACACTACTGAAAAAAAACATGGCGAGGTAAACACACACATGTGAACATAAATTTTTTTCAAATTTTCTTTTGTGCTTTTTGACAGCCTCGAACATAAACAACAATAAAAAGCCGTGTTGCTTTTGCTGTTGTTGGGTTGTTGTAGCTTCGCTACTACCTGTAGTATGATTCTACCATGGTAACAAGCACTATCGTGCTTCTGTTGTTGTTTTGTTTGTTGTGTATTTTGAGTTCGTGTTCTATGCATGTAAATAGTGAGAAATATTCGGCAAACTTCGTCGTTACTTTTATTACTTTAATATGGTGTGCTTTGTATTGTTGCTCACAATGAAATTTTAAGGTAACGATATTGCTATTTCCAAATTTTAAGATACACATTAGCGGAAATCACTCTTGGTAGCATATTTGCACCTCTAGGATATAAACTATGATTTTCTGCTACAAAGAATGAGTGTCTTTTTCATGCATGTAGGAGATACATAAATACATACATACATACATATATAGCTATGTATAACTATGTAATTTTTCAAGTGTACCATAAAAAGAACCACTTTTAATTTTTTTCTTAGTTTATTATTTGTAGATTAATTCTGAACTAACATTTATTCAAGATGTATATGTACATTTTATATTTAAATACAAAGAATAAATGCACAAATAAATAAACCAACACACACAAACCAACTTTGTTTCCTTTCTTGTTAATAGTTGCGTTCGACTACACAAGAGTTTTTGCTATTATTTACTGGATTTATTGAAAAAGTAAAAAAGCAGTCCTACTATTAGTTTGTATTTTATTTTCATGTTTATGTTTTATACACTCTCAAATAGTCTCTCTGAGTAATTTTGCTAATTGCATATATGCTAGACAAGTTTCCTACAGTTTTTAGTATTGCATATCTGCTACTGTGTACGAAAAGTAAGTTTCTTATATTTTGTTCTTGTTGTGTTGCATATTGTAGCATATATCCTATACTTGCAAGAGTTGCAAGGTCTGCAATACCAGTTTCCTACGAAGGGTGATTTCCCCTATTGTGAATTCCCTAAATGAGTTTTTGAAATACTGAATTTATTACAAGTTATATCAAAACTTATTAGGATATGTACATTTTTATCTTAAAAGTACGCTAGCTTGCAATTTTCGCATAAAAAGTTAAAGAATTTTTCAATTTGCCTAGAAAAAAACAACGATTTAATTTATTAATTTTTTTTATAAACTGCATTGAAAAAATTTTTTAATAAATGTGCATATATTCTCAAACCTAAAAAAAAATTATTTAGCCTACATCCTATCAAACGAAAAAATTCCTACCAATTTTGATAGGAAACTACCAGAGATTAAATACATAGTTTTTTCGCTACTTAAGCTCACTCATTAAATTGTAAGTACACAGAAAAAAATAAGTTTCGTTTTTGATAACAAAAATCCCGGTATTCAATAATTTTTTTTTTCAAATTTCCTGTGATAAAGAATTCCCCTATATGGATAACAAAATTATTTCAAAATAAAAATATATATATATATAAATTAAAAAAATGTTGACATGGCTGGAATACGAACCCGGGCTTTCCGGACGTAAAGCATACACTCTCTAGCTGAGCCATATCCCATTTTTTTTATGGGATACAACTTGTTTTAAGTACTTATGTATAAAAAGAAAAGAAATAACCGGCATGGAAAAGAAATACTTACAACGAAATATTTTATTATGTTAAAGATAAATGTTATTGAAATTCATATTTTTTTTAATAACATGGTTTTATTGAATATAATTCTTGTCTATTTTTTTCTGTGTATAAGTGCATATACGTCATTTAAATTTAATTACTCTGATGTACTTATACTCACAATGTCGTTGATTTATAAATATAAGTTGCAAGAAATATAAATCTCCTCAATTTGTGTTGTAATTTTAGGAAAATACTTCTAAAACTTAACTTTGTAATCAGTGTGGCCATATCTAAAACTATTTTGCAGCTAAATCAGGTTAAAAATAATGCTAAAATAAAATCTAAAATGCTAAAAAATTATGTTAACATTTTAAACATTAATTTTTTAACTAGGATTTCTTCATAGCTCGTTTATGTTTCATAATTTGCTCCTATTTTCTGGCAAATATTTGATTTTAAAACAAGAATAATTCAAAATCAATCAAAAGAAAAATGTTAGGAGTTATCAAAGCATTGTTGTTATTTTATATTCACAACAACGATGATATGATGATTCCGAACATTTTCATTACGCGTGCAATATAGAACAGGCCTGTATATAATAGAATGATATTGGTTAATTTTCAACACAAAAATTCAAATTCACATTTTTTTGCATTGTTGACTTTAGCGAAATTCGAAGTATATAATCTATTCTTAAGAGCACGAATATTTTTAATTTGTAACCATCTAAATTTCTGTATCTTGACCATTTTTGTAAGTTTCATCATCCTCATTTGCAGAGATTATGTTTCCTCTTCGCAAATATATATCTAATAAAAAACGTATTTTTCTGTTGCAATGAATGAGAAATATCTTTTATTCTTAAGTGCCTTAAAAATGTAATTTTAGTTTTTCTTATTTTTTCACAGCAAAGAGATCAGAATGATATTTAAATATATGCAAAAGTTATAAACGTTTTGTATTGATAACTAACGAATTATTTGATATGAAAAACTTATAAGCCACAACAAAACAGCCATGACTATAGGCCTTTTAAAATACCAATTTTCAATCTTTAAACAACAAAGACTAACAAAATTTATACATTGAAATTTTCAATGATTTTTTTCAATTCTCTTTCAAAGTTGCAAATCAATGCGATACTTATACAATACAAAAATGACAATGTACCAAAATTGGATGAAATTGAAGTAATGGTATTTTTATACCACGTTTTTCCCACTACAAAATCTGCAAGTGTACCTGTTCATATGAAATAAAATTTTCCCACATCGATCTATAGATGGAGCATTTATAAGTGAACTAAAGTATAAAAATAACCTCCTCCGCAAAAAAAAACAATAAATTTGTAAAAGTGTTGTTGTTTCGTTTGTATTTTACTTGCAGGTTTGTAACTTGTATTTTCGAGAAATAGGTATCAGGTACTCATTTCTCAAAGCTACAAGTTACAAATCTACAAGTAAAATACCTATAAAACAGCAACAGTTATACACAGTTTATTGTTGTTTTCTGGATATTTTACTTGTAGATTTGTAACTTGTAGTTTTGAGAAATGGGCCCAGTACACAATAGTTGCGCTCTGGCGCCTGTTTCACTAAGCTACAACTCTACAATGTAATTGTATTTTTAGAAAACACAATTATTCACAAGTTCACAATTGTGAAATTGCAGCTTAGCGAAATAGGCCCCTGGTTTATAATGGGTGTTTTTTATTGAGGTATAGAACTTTAAGTTGGCATCACTTTTTTAACTGGCGGCCATTTTGTCAGCTGTCAAGTGATTAATATTGAGTTTGGTTTGCCATTTCATCATGAACAGGTTGACAAAAGAACAACGCTTGCAAATCGTGCTAATTTATTTCGAAAATAATGGTTCAGTTCGCGAAGTTTACCGAAAGCTCCGTCCATTTTATGGTCAGTGATGAGGCTCATTTTTGGTTGAATGGCTACGTCAACAAGCAAAATTGCCGCATTTGGAGTGAAGAGAATCCACATGAGACCCTTGAGACGCCATTACATCCACAAAAACTGACTGTTTGGTGTGCTCTATGGGCTGGTGGAGTCATTGGGCCATACTTCTTCCGAAATAATGCTGGAGAGTCAGTTACCGTTAATAGAGACCGGTATAGAGCCATGATAACCGACTATTTTGTTCCCGAATTGGATGGCATGAATGTGGATGAGTTGTGGTTCCAACAAGACGGCGCTACATGCCGAGGTGCTGCCAGTTGGTATGAATTCCCCTTGGTCTTTATTTTATTTCGATTTTGTTTTTAATTTTTTTGCATGCAAGAAATGTAATGTTTTTTTTTTGTTAGATAATTGGCCAATAATTTTTAAGTAACTCTGTTGATTTTCTAAACTTGTTAAGCTAATAAGGCCTATGTTTACAAGTAATTAAAAAATATAATTACAAATTTTCCCGACGTTTCGTCGATTATTAAATACTAGATAAAGAAAAAATTATGAGAAAGAGATATACCAAATAAAGTTTACACTTTCAAAAGAAAATAAGTAAAACTATGAATCGCAAAGAAGATACAGACAATATCAACGCTAGCTACAGAGTTGCGATTAAATAAACAGTGTTACATAGTTTAATGTGTTTTAAATGTTTGTTTTTATTTTATTTTAAATGTAATTTAACATTAAATTTGTAAGTTAAAACAATTCTTAGTTTTAAATATGTACATAAAAACTATACAATTATTTTATATTTTGAAAATAAAGAACAGACATACCCCTAAAGAAGTCGATAAATAATCGACGAAACGTCGGAAAAATTTGTAATTATATTGTCTAATTACTTGGAAACATAGGCCTTATTAGCTTAACAAGTTTAGAAAATCAACAGAGTAATGTTTTTTATTATTCTTCTATTACTCTCTATTTTATTTTTGAGCCCGAAAATTGCCTGATTTTTGGGTTCAACGGGTTCGGGTTCAAAGTCTTTATGAACAGCGAACCTAACCCCGTTTGGGTTCATTTTCAGTGGCTGGAAATAATAAGTTCGGTTTCAGTCCCTGGAAATAATTAAATTCAAAATACAAATGGTTTTTTATTTCAAATTAAAATTTCAAAATAGTTTTTAGACAATTATTTGAAATAGAAAATACTTATAATTTTAATATAAAAATTTGTTCAATTCAATAGAATGCACTTTGTGATCTGTAATAAATTTTAGGGCTTGTTTCCAATTTTTCAATATGTCGCGAATTTTTTGCAATATTTGCGATAGAAGAGACTTTTTAAAAATTTTCAACGTCTTTACAGCTTTGGCGATTTTTAATCAATATTAGATTTTGCTATCATGCCGCTGTTAGCAAGATTTCTCGAATTTATGCCATTTTCGCGTATTTTTCCAAAATTTTTGCATTCCTTACAGTTTTAGCGGCTTTTTTAAATCAATATTATGGCTTTTTTAAAATGTTGTAATTTTTCGCATTTTTGCGACAGAAGTGATTTTTCCGAGGGTTTGGCCTTATGAAAATTTTTGATATTTTAAATCAATATTACACTTTGAAATCGCTGCAATTTTAGCAAGACTTGCCGAATTTTACAGAGTTATATTCAGTTTTCGGGCTTCGTAAGATTTTAAATGAGTAGTCATATTTCGGCAGTGTTTAAGTGCAATTTGAAACGTGTGTGTGCAGAAATGGTTTTTTGTGTATTTGCTAAACAAAGATGCACTTTTATGTTGATTTTTATAAAAAAAAAAAACTTTGGAAAACTTTTTGAAAATTAGAACTACCCCAGGAGCAAAGTGGTCTAATTTACAAGCGTCTACTGTATTTAAAATATCATTCAAATAGTGTTTCAGATGATCATTAAGGAATAGAAAAAATTCGTTAAGAAAAAGAAAAAAAAACTCAAAAAATACTTAGTCCGGACTATGGATTGATTGGTAGCAATGCTAGCCATTCAGTCCAAAGGTGTCGGGTTTGATTCCCGGTATAGAAACTCGGTGTTTTTGCATACAAGCTGCATAAATCGCTTTGCGGGTTGTGTTTGTTAATTAAAATATAAATAAAATAAAAATAATTTTATATTGATGTGAAAATTTGTGTAATTATTGGCTCCTTCTTTTGTAGAGAAAAATGCTAAATTTTTTATCAGAAACGCCGTAAAAGAGTAATCAGGGTATCGGTTTCAAAGTTAATGCAATGTTTAGCCACTTCGCATACATACACAATATAAATACCGCAGCAGAACTGTACACAAACTTTGTATTGATACGCTTTGGAAGTCAGCCAATGTTTCAATTTTAGTATTTTTCTATGGGTTGGCAAGTTTGTTGTTTTTGTTTTGTGTGTAAATGAAATTTACTCCCAAATGGGAAGTTTAAACGTCCAAGAAGTATGTTTTTTTTCAATGCGGCAATATTTTAAATAAAGAAATTGTGTGTGGTTTAAGTGTATTGGTTTTTCTTTGGGATGTTGATAGGTAACAAGCATGGTAGAATAATACAGGTAGTGGTGAAGCGTTAACGATTTTTTTTTTTTGGGTTCGACTCTGTCAAAAGTTGTTTATGTTATACCAACACACACCCACACTACTGAAAAAAAACATGGCAAAGTAAACACACACATGTGAACATAAATTTTTTTCAAATTTTCTTTTGTGCTTTTTGACAGCCTCGAACATAAACAACAATAAAAAGCCGTGTTGCTTTTGCTGTTGTTGGGTTGTTGTAGCTTCGCTACTACCTGTAGTATGATTCTACCATGGTAACAAGCACTATCGTGCTTCTGTTGTTGTTTTGTTTGTTGTGTATTTTGAGTTCGTGTTCTATGCATGTAAATAGTGAGAAATATTCGGCAAACTTCGTCGTTACTTTTATTACTTTAATATGGTGTGCTTTGTATTGTTGCTCACAATGAAATTTTAAGGTAACGATATTGCTATTTCCAAATTTTAAGATACACATTAGCGGAAATCACTCTTGGTAGCATATTTGCACCTCTAGGATATAAACTATGATTTTCTGCTACAAAGAATGAGTGTCTTTTTCATGCATGTAGGAGATACATAAATACATACATACATACATATATAGCTATGTATAACTATGTAATTTTTCAAGTGTACCATAAAAAGAACCACTTTTAATTTTTTTCTTAGTTTATTATTTGTAGATTAATTCTGAACTAACATTTATTCAAGATGTATATGTACATTTTATATTTAAATACAAAGAATAAATGCACAAATAAATAAACCAACACACACAAACCAACTTTGTTTCCTTTCTTGTTAATAGTTGCGTTCGACTACACAAGAGTTTTTGCTATTATTTACTGGATTTATTGAAAAAGTAAAAAAGCAGTCCTACTATTAGTTTGTATTTTATTTTCATGTTTATGTTTTATACACTCTCAAATAGTCTCTCTGAGTAATTTTGCTAATTGCATATATGCTAGACAAGTTTCCTACAGTTTTTAGTATTGCATATCTGCTACTGTGTACGAAAAGTAAGTTTCTTATATTTTGTTCTTGTTGTGTTGCATATTGTAGCATATATCCTATACTTGCAAGAGTTGCAAGGTCTGCAATACCAGTTTCCTACGAAGGGTGATTTCCCCTATTGTGAATTCCCTAAATGAGTTTTTGAAATACTGAATTTATTACAAGTTATATCAAAACTTATTAGGATATGTACATTTTTATCTTAAAAGTACGCTAGCTTGCAATTTTCGCATAAAAAGTTAAAGAATTTTTCAATTTGCCTAGAAAAAAACAACGATTTAATTTATTAATTTTTTTTATAAACTGCATTGAAAAAATTTTTTAATAAATGTGCATATATTCTCAAACCTAAAAAAAAATTATTTAGCCTACATCCTATCAAACGAAAAAATTCCTACCAATTTTGATAGGAAACTACCAGAGATTAAATACATAGTTTTTTCGCTACTTAAGCTCACTCATTAAATTGTAAGTACACAGAAAAAAATAAGTTTCGTTTTTGATAACAAAAATCCCGGTATTCAATAATTTTTTTTTTCAAATTTCCTGTGATAAAGAATTCCCCTATATGGATAACAAAATTATTTCAAAATAAAAATATATATATATATAAATTAAAAAAATGTTGACATGGCTGGAATACGAACCCGGGCTTTCCGGACGTAAAGCATACACTCTCTAGCTGAGCCATATCCCATTTTTTTTATGGGATACAACTTGTTTTAAGTACTTATGTATAAAAAGAAAAGAAATAACCGGCATGGAAAAGAAATACTTACAACGAAATATTTTATTATGTTAAAGATAAATGTTATTGAAATTCATATTTTTTTTAATAACATGGTTTTATTGAATATAATTCTTGTCTATTTTTTTCTGTGTATAAGTGCATATACGTCATTTAAATTTAATTACTCTGATGTACTTATACTCACAATGTCGTTGATTTATAAATATAAGTTGCAAGAAATATAAATCTCCTCAATTTGTGTTGTAATTTTAGGAAAATACTTCTAAAACTTAACTTTGTAATCAGTGTGGCCATATCTAAAACTATTTTGCAGCTAAATCAGGTTAAAAATAATGCTAAAATAAAATCTAAAATGCTAAAAAATTATGTTAACATTTTAAACATTAATTTTTTAACTAGGATTTCTTCATAGCTCGTTTATGTTTCATAATTTGCTCCTATTTTCTGGCAAATATTTGATTTTAAAACAAGAATAATTCAAAATCAATCAAAAGAAAAATGTTAGGAGTTATCAAAGCATTGTTGTTATTTTATATTTACAACAACGATGATATGATGATTCCGAACATTTTCATTACGCGTGCAATATAGAACAGGCCTGTATATAATAGAATGATATTGGTTAATTTTCAACACAAAAATTCAAATTCACATTTTTTTGCATTGTTGACTTTAGCGAAATTCGAAGTATATAATCTATTCTTAAGAGCACGAATATTTTTAATTTGTAACCATCTAAATTTCTGTATCTTGACCATTTTTGTAAGTTTCATCATCCTCATTTGCAGAGATTATGTTTCCTCTTCGCAAATATATATCTAATAAAAAACGTATTTTTCTGTTGCAATGAATGAGAAATATCTTTTATTCTTAAGTGCCTTAAAAATGTAATTTTAGTTTTTCTTATTTTTTCACAGCAAAGAGATCAGAATGATATTTAAATATATGCAAAAGTTATAAACGTTTTGTATTGATAACTAACGAATTATTTGATATGAAAAACTTATAAGCCACAACAAAACAGCCATGACTATAGGCCTTTTAAAATACCAATTTTCAATCTTTAAACAACAAAGACTAACAAAATTTATACATTGAAATTTTCAATGATTTTTTTCAATTCTCTTTCAAAGTTGCAAATCAATGCGATACTTATACAATACAAAAATGACAATGTACCAAAATTGGATGAAATTGAAGTAATGGTATTTTTATACCACGTTTTTCCCACTACAAAATCTGCAAGTGTACCTGTTCATATGAAATAAAATTTTCCCACATCGATCTATAGATGGAGCATTTATAAGTGAACTAAAGTATAAAAATAACCTCCTCCGCAAAAAAAAAACAATAAATTTGTAAAAGTGTTGTTGTTTCGTTTGTATTTTACTTGCAGGTTTGTAACTTGTATTTTCGAGAAATAGGTATCAGGTACTCATTTCTCAAAGCTACAAGTTACAAATCTACAAGTAAAATACCTATAAAACAGCAACAGTTATACACAGTTTATTGTTGTTTTCTGGATATTTTACTTGTAGATTTGTAACTTGTAGTTTTGAGAAATGGGCCCAGTACACAATAGTTGCGCTCTGGCGCCTGTTTCACTAAGCTACAACTCTACAATGTAATTGTATTTTTAGAAAACACAATTATTCACAAGTTCACAATTGTGAAATTGCAGCTTAGCGAAATAGGCCCCTGGTTTATAATGGGTGTTTTTTATTGAGGTATAGAACTTTAAGTTGGCATCACTTTTTTAACTGGCGGCCATTTTGTCAGCTGTCAAGTGATTAATATTGAGTTTGGTTTGCCATTTCATCATGAACAGGTTGACAAAAGAACAACGCTTGCAAATCGTGCTAATTTATTTCGAAAATAATGGTTCAGTTCGCGAAGTTTACCGCAAGCTCCGTCCATTTTATGGTCAGTGATGAGGCTCATTTTTGGTTGAATGGCTACGTCAACAAGCAAAATTGCCGCATTTGGAGTGAAGAGAATCCACATGAGACCCTTGAGACGCCATTACATCCACAAAAACTGACTGTTTGGTGTGCTCTATGGGCTGGTGGAGTCATTGGGCCATACTTCTTCCGAAATAATGCTGGAGAGTCAGTTACCGTTAATAGAGACCGGTATAGAGCCATGATAACCGACTATTTTGTTCCCGAATTGGATGGCATGAATGTGGATGAGTTGTGGTTCCAACAAGACGGCGCTACATGCCACACAGCGCACGTCACAATCGATTTATTGAAGGAAACATTCGATGAGCGCATAATTTCGCGGAATGGACCTGTCAATTGGCCACCAAGATCGTGTGATTTGACACCATTGGATTATTTTCTTTGGGGATATGTGAAGTCGCTCGTCTACGCCAACAAACCAGAAACGTTAGGGGACTTGGAAGCCAACATTCGTGGCGTTATTGCCAACATACGGCCCCATATGCTCGAAAAAGTGGTTGAAAATTGGACCTGTAGAATTGGCCAGCCGCGGCGGCCACATGCCCGAAATCATATTTAAACATTAATGGCATAAAATTATCCTTGCAATAAAGCCAAATTGATGGACATTAAAACGATTTTCTTGTGTTTTATTTCAATTCGAAGTTCTATACCTCTAAAAAAAACACCCGTTACAATCATATAAAGTTTGTTTATGACATTTATTGATTATTTTTATCTATCATATTTTCATATAATTTAATATTTATTGTGAAAAAATGCTAGAAAATGCCAAATAAACAATTAAAAATTCTAAAAATAATGCTAACTGCTACATGGAAAATTTGCAGCTAAATCAAAATAAAAATGCTAAATCTAGCTGCAAAAACGCTAAAATGGCCACATTGTTTGCAATGCATTGATTCACCTCATTCAACTCATCCACGTATGTATGTTAACTTTGATAAAAAAAATACGTAGTAAAAAAGGCAGCAGAGCAAACACACAACTTCATAACGAACACAAAACTTCATAATAATATTTTAATGTTCGTATGCGAGCCATACTTATTTTCAGTGTTCGAAAATTTACCTTATATAATGTACTTTAATGTTCTGTATGGTAGAATATTATAATACAAAAACGCAAATAGTAGTTGTGTAGGAAATACATTAAAAAAGAAGTACGTTATATCTGTTAGTAATCTTGTACCCAACGAAAATACTGTTTTTAACAAACTCAATATAAAGATAAGAACATTTAATTGTGTTCTGTTTTTCGTTGAAAAACAGAACGAACTAGTTCAATTTAATCATTCATTCAATTGAGCGAAATGAAACGCTCACTTTACTGAGCGGTTTTAACTCAGTGAAAGAAACAAGGCGAATTTAATTTGAATGTTTCATATTTTTTCTTTGTTGTGTCTGCTGTTTCATAGTTTACGGTGCCATAACCGAATTTGCCTTGAAACGTATCCAATACAAAAACTTCGTACCGAAAATGTTCTTAGACTATAACCTAACACATGCAAAAACTTATTCACGCACTTTTTGAAGAAAATATATATATTTTTTTTACCACACATTACATTTTTTAGCACAATGGAAACTTTTTCTTGCTCCGTATTCTAAAGTCCATTTTTTTATTTTTACTTACTGGCACAGTTTCTTAAACTTTTGAATCACTTCTTCTCATTCTTAGTATTATTTATAATGCTATCAAGCCAAACAAACAAATTTTGTCTTCTAACTAAATATATATACACAAAAAATAACGTTCGGCTTATTTTCGAACACTGCTTATTTCGTCAACAATGCAATAAATATAAATGCGTATAAGTGCAAGAAATTATGGATCATGATTCAACTCTACTCACTTTTTCAATACTCATTGCTGTCCACTGGAACCTACCAACAATGGCAACGCTACTTGGCACTATAAATATTTATTGTTTAATTATTAATTTAAGAAAGAAATAATTTAATTAATTATTAATTAACATGACAATGAAATTAATATAAAATAATTTACAAATGGTATTTATAAAAAAACCCAGAAAATTCGCAAATACTTGCATTTTTAATAAGTTTTACAAACTGTCATACCGCATCGAAAGCAAAATTGTGTTCGATTGAAAATTCGTTGTACAACGAAATTTTCAACAGTTCTGTCAGCTCATAATACGAATTTCACATTCAATAATCGATGTTCGATATCTAGCAAAAATCGAACATCGAATGCAACTCATAATAAGGGCCTAGGATATGCTCACCTCTGTCGTTTATTTCACTACTGCCTCATATTGATTAAGTAACTAAAACTAATTATATGAAAAAAAATTACATTGCCTAAGAAACTTCATATTAATTACCAGCCCCCTTATTCTGTAACTGGCTAAAGCTAAATCTCTATCGCTAAAAATTTATAAAGTCGATTTATCAATTTTTGGGTACGAATACAATTTTGCAACGTCTATTGCTAAATTAGGCAATGCCTTAAAAATTTAATCCGCCGAAATTTTTGTGTTTTAAGTCATCGCCAAAATTGTTTAATTTTGTGTTTGTTCAGCATTTTAGCAATCAAGATTTAGCTTTAGCTTTACCGAATTACGTAATGCACGGCTCGGACTTTCATGCAGCTAAAAATTGATTTTAAGCGCTTAACAAATGCACCTAAAAAATATGCGGAAAATATGCATTTACCTACGAACAAAGCACCAAAACTAAAGTAACATGAAAATATTTTTATTTTTTTAATTTTTTATTATTATTAGAGAGAAAACATAAAACAAACATAAATGGCTCTATTATTTAATGCAACCGAACTTTAGTTCTGTTCCAAAAATATGGATTTATTGCCAAAATAAGCAAAAATATGCACTTACCACCAAAATATGCAAAAACATGCAACTACAAATCGATCCCAAACTACTTAAAATTTTATGATTCTCATAGATAATTATTCACAACCTCCTTATCTATCACCACAAATAACATGCATTTGCATGAAATAAGTGCAATTTCATTTCTTTTAGTGGCTCCACAGTCTTTACATATAAAAATTTTAATTGATATTATATAAAAAAAAACTCTCCGGATTTCAGTGACAGCTAAAACCATTGATAACAGAGATAGGATGGTCTCGTACTGTCCATAAAATAATGACAACTCGCTTAACAAATACGAGTACTGTGAATTGAACTTACGTGAGCGAGAATATTTTTCTCATTTCAACGCACTTAAAACAGCATGAATTTTGCACTTGAATATCCTTTAATTTGCACTTTTTCACACGCACAATCACTTTTTAGTTTTAATTAACTGTTTTACACTGTTTTAAATAAAATTTTTTATTCTTTAAATTGTATTTTTAAAACACTTACTTAATTTTTTTGACATTTGTATGTTGAAATTTATCGATGTTCTGAACCATTTCTTCATTCAGCAGTATTGCACTTTTGTTCCTATTTGGGATAAAAATTTTTAGTACCAAATAGAAAAATTGCAGTAAAATTTTTAGCAAATCAATATTTTTTGAGCTGGAATGTATTAATAAGCATTCTAAATTCATATTTTCATTAATTAATACAAAAATAATTGTACAACTTCTGAAAATTCACGTTTATAAAATATGAATGATTTAGAATACTTTTTATTGCAACCAAGTGCGGTTTTAATGATGTGGGGAAACGTTTATTTTAAGCCAATACTAATACAAAATATGCTTCTAGTACATTCTTAGACTTAGGTTTTTGACAACAGACTTAGGTTTTTGCAGTTTCAGTTTGGCCTCTATATACCCTGTGGCTAAAACCATATCAACACAAACTATTTATTCGAAAAAAAATCCATCAGTTTGAAACTAAACTGAACAACAATATTATATTTAAGTCGCACCAATGCTGTTTTTTATCTGTTTATTAGTTTCTGAGATATCGTGAAACTTATGCATATTTTTCATTAACATATGTATAAGCGGTCAGTTCGCAGCTTACTCTCGAAGTAGAAACAAGCATTAATTTGCCGTCGGTGAACAAAATAAACAATATAAAAATATACATACAATATTTATAAAAAAGAAAAATATTCGCAACAACAAAGTATTAACAAACACCGTTTTGTTTAATATTTTACGTACCTATACATTTTTTCATTTCTTTTTGTAAAGTAAATTATAATTATAAGCAAGTAGGCACACAAACAACAAATATATTTGGTATTCGTACCAAATGAGTACGAATACAACAACAAACATCAGAAATGCCTACATTACTGTTGTTGCTGCAGAATGTGATAACCCAGTAAACAAAAATTTACACTTGCGTACACGGGTACGCTCAAATTCAATGTCTATGACGGACCATAATATAAAAGTAAATTTTTTGATACCAGCTTCACAGCAAAGCACAAGTGCCAACAATATGATCCATCATCAAGCTGAAAAAGAAAAAACGACAGAAAGTGTCCCCTTAGAAACTGATTCAGAAAATCCAAAAATCCAAATGGGTATTGATCGCTATTTTAAAGTGATAAATAATAAAAAAGACAAAGAAGTCCAAGATCGAAAAACCTCGCTCCATTGGCGAAAATGGCCAAAGATGGTAAATCCGATGCGGCGCTCTCTGAAAACCGGTTTTCACTTCTACAAAACGACGAAGACGAAATCACCATTGTCAGGTCATGCAAGCCGCCCCCAATATACTTAAGAGAGAAAAACTCAAATGAGCTAATTAAAAGGCTAGTACAATTAATCGGTGAAGAGGCGTTTTACGTGATCCCGATAAAACGTGGTGCGATTAATGAAACAAAAATTCAAGTAAATGAAGAAAATCATTACCGCTCAGTAGTTTCGGAGTTTGAAACACAAAATAAAAATTTTTACACCTACCAATTGAAAAGTGCAAAAGGCCTCCAGGTAGTGATAAAAGGCATCGATTCATACGTGGATCCAGAAGAGGTAAAAGCGGGTCTAATAAATAATAATTTTAAAGTAAAAAATGTTACTAACATTAAAAATAGAGAGCGAGTTCCCCAACCACTATTTCGTGTGGAAATGAACCAGGTGATATGAAATTAAAAAGGAATGAAGTACACCCCATTTACAGCTTACCATAGAGGAACCACACAAGCGAGCAGGGCCCATTCAATGTCTAAATTGCCAAGAATATGGCCACACCAAAACATATTGCAAGTTGCGCACCGTTTGTGTCGTCTGTGGTGAACTACACAGCACTGCCAATTGTGATAAGCAAAAAGATGATTCCAAAATGAAAAAGTGTAGCAATTGCCATCAAAATCACACTGCAAACTACAGGGGCTGCCCTGTCTATGTACATGTTAAGCAGTCTTTTTCTAACAGACGTAATCACACCTATGCTCAACCTAATTTCGACAATACAAATTATCCCCAGTTGCGCCAACCAGCTACCAGCCGGCCTTCATACGCCAACATTTTTAAGGCCAACCAGCCCATAGCGCAAAACATACCAAACAGCCAGTTCTCGTACGCTAATGCTTTGAAGTCTAACCAGCCCCCAGCTCAAAAACGGCCTCTTGCCAACGAAAACAGTGGTTTCAATTTTGATCGACTTGAGGCTTCAATAGAAAATTTAATACAAACCGTAAATTTTTTTACAACCAACATGACCTGCATGATGCAGGAAGTGTTGAAAATGCAGTCTACATTATTGCAGGCTGCATTAAACAAACCATGAACTTAAAAATCTGTTTCTGGAACGCAAACGGCATCCGCCAACATAAAAACGAACTAGAATACTTCATGATGGATAAACAAATTGATGTTATGCTTATCTCTGAGACGCACTTGACTGCTAGAAGTTTTTTTAAAATCAACGGATATACTCTCTACGAAACTAAGGACCCCAAAGGTAGAGCTTGTGGTGGCTCGGGTATACTAATAAAATCGCGATTAAAACATTACTTAATGAGTGATCATTGTGAAGACTATCTTCAAGCAACTAACATCTGCATTGAAGCTTTTCATCAAAACCTGGTGATTTCATCAATTTACTCTCCTCCCAGTAACTCTATTACAGAAAATCAGTATAGTAGATTTTTTAATTCACTAGGCCCACGCTTTTTGGCCGCCGGTGATTATAACGCTAAGCACACGTTCTGGGGATCTCGCCTCATCACGCCAAAGGGTCGCGTTTTGTTTGACACAATTTCAAAAATGCGGTTAAATGTTATATCAAGTGGGCAGCCAACTTACTGGCCAACAGATCGCCGAAAAATACCTGATGTTATTGATTTTGGAGTAGTAAAGGGTGTGCCCAGCGAAATGATCCAAGTTGAAGCATCTTTAGATTTGTCTTCAGATCACTCACCAACTATTGTCACTATATATTCACATACAACATATTCACCCACTTGTGATTTAACGATGACAACCACACGTATAAATTGGTTGAAATACAAAAAATATTTAAGTGCTCATTGCCCAGAAAATATTCCATTAAAAACGCCTGCTGACATAGATGACTCTATTAGAATGTTTGAGGCAAACCTTAAGCAAGCTGCTCTAAATGCTACTACTACAAATCGTCAGGTGAGATATAATGAAATTTTTTCAGCAGATCTAGAACGGCTTTTATCCGAAAAAAGAAGAGTTCGTAGAGAATGGCAACGCTGCAGATCCCCTCAGCTAAAATCTAGGCTGAAGGAATGTACTAAACAGCTGAAAACTCTACTAGAATATCAAAAAACCGCTTCTCTTCAAAACTTTCTAAATGGGCTCGACGCAACACCTCAAACAGACTATTCGCTATGGAGAGCAGCCCGAGGCCTCAAAAGACCAGTGATATATAAGCCTCCATTGCGAGCTTCGAATGGAGACTGGGCAAGAACTGACGCTGAAAAAGGTACTCTGTTTGTAAACCACTTGCAGAAAGTATTTACTCCAAATACGTCTGATACTATAGTTGAGCTGCCACCGGTCCTCGCTATACCAGATGTTACTTTGAGGTTCAACATTCGTGAGATTGAACACTATATTGCCGGCTTAAACTCGAAAAAAGCCCCAGGCGCTGTTAAAATAAGCAATAAAATGCTCTTAGAGCTACCCTATACTGCAAAACGGATAATTCTATTTATTTTTAAAAGTATTTTGCGCTTCAAATGCTATCCCGCAGAATGGAAGGTTTCGCTGATTACCATGATACCTAAACCAGGCAAAGATAATACGAAGGTGGAATCCTATAGGCCTATAAGCCTGTTGCCTAACATGTCAAAACTATTTGAAAAGCTTCTTATGAGTAAGCTAACACCCATACTGAATCGTACTGGATGCATTCCAGACCACCAATTCGGTTTTAGGAGACAACATAGTACGATTGAACAAACACATAGACTCGTGAACGTGGTTAGAAAAACCTTCGAAGAAAAGAAATATTGTTGTGCGCTCTTCATCGATGTTTCTCAGGCATTTGATAAAGTATGGCACGCAGGTTTAATACAGAAACTAAAGCAAAACCTACCCGAAAATATCCTTAAACTTTTAGAAAGCTACTTAACTGAGCGAAAATTTGTTGTTAAAGAAGGTAATTTTCAAAGCCCTCCGCAACCCATTGAAGCCGGAGTTCCTCAAGGCAGCATCCTCGGTCCTGTATTATATCTGATATATGCCTCTGACTTGCCGGTAAGCAGTAACATACACATATCAACATTCGCTGATGATACAGCTTTTCTAAGTGTTCACAAAAGCCATCAAGAAGCCACCCGCAATTTGCTAGATTATATACCCCAGTTGGAACAATGGCTAAAACAATGGCGGATAAAACTTAACGAACAAAAATGTCTACACATTACTTTTACATTGTGCAAAGAAACCTGTCCACCTATACAAATAAATAACCAAACTATACCTCAACACACTGAAGTAAAATATCTCGGTGTTCATCTTGATCGTCGTCTAACATGGAAGTCACACATAAATGCAAAAGTGACCCAAATGAAACTAAAAGCAGCTCAAATGAATTGGCTCATTGGAAGGAACTCTACTCTAAGCCTAGATTGTAAACTTCTTCTATACAACTCCATTCTAAAACCAATATGGTCCTACGGAATCCAGTTATGGGGCACTGCCTCGGCATCAAATGTAGAAAAAATTCAAAGGCAACAAAATAAAATACTCCGTACGATTACAGCAGCCCCATGGTATGTCAGAAACAAGCGAATTCATAAAGACCTAGATGTGCCGCCGGTTAAGACAGTGTTTTCTAAACACGTGACAAGCTACATAAAAAGACTTGAGTTGCACCCAAATCCCCTAGCCCGAAACATCATTAACTTTAGAGGCCACACTCGGCTGAGAAGGAGGGACACTCTTGCTCTCAGCCGAACACGAGAGACGTAAATAATCAAACAACCAACCGCTGAAACAAATATTTTTGTCTGGCACTGGCTGGACTTAAAAATTAAAATTTTAGAATTAAGATTTGATTACTTATTGTTAGTTAAATTTTATTGAAGATACTATAAATAAATACATATAACCGGAAAAAAAACATATAAGCGGAGTTCAGTGTTTGGTGCAAGTGGTCTTGGGAAAGTCCAAATGCAAAACAGTGTAGCTTTTTTATGAAATCCAACAACAAAATTCTCAAACAAAATACTTCAACAGAGCCACCTGACAAGTGGTGATAAGCAAATACACGTGAGCACTGACGATGGAAGTGTAGCGGCTTCCGAAAGTGGCGCCACTCTGTTCGGCTGTGTAAGTTGAAAAATTAAGTTGATGGTAAATTTTCCCTTGTTCCTTGGAATATTAATCATGCCCAACTCTTTCTAATATAACGTTACGAATCTTAGCCTAATAATCAATTTGGATTCAAAATACTCAAACATTCATAAAAAAGCTACGATATTTTGCATTTCGCAAGACCATTTGCACCAAACACTGAAATCCGCTATAGAAAAATGTATTTCAAACAAAACAAGCCATATTTTTAAAACCAAACATTTTGATAAAAAAAAATTTTTCGTACAATTTCTACAATATCTCTGAAACTACAGGGAATTTTTCCAACAATGTGGAAGAGACAAAATATAGTACTGTTACCTAAGGATAATAAGCCGCTGGACGACTCTTCTTCTTATAGGCCGCTGTGTATGATAGATACAAGTGGGAAACTGCTAGAAAGTATAATCTGTAGAAGACTGGAAGGTTGTGTTGAAGCTAACCGCGGTTTATCAGATAACCAATTTGGCTTCAGGAAAGCAAGGTCAACAGTAGATGCTATCAAAGTTGTAGTAGAAACTGCTGCTCAGGCTATCCAAGGGAAGAGGTGGAGAAATGGAGCAAAAGAGTATTGTGTAGTTGTAACGCTAGACGTAAAGAATGCCTTCAATACGGCAAACTGAGAGCATATTGTTGATGCCTTAGCCAGTTTAGACAACCCAGGATATCTACTGGCAATTATACTAGACAATTTCCGTAATAGAGAGCTAGTCTATGATACTGATAAAGGTGCTAGGGGACGCAAGACCATTGGTGTGGTGCCTGAAGGATCAGTACTTGGCAAACTACTGTGGAACGTCATTAACGATGCAGTATTGAGGTTAAACCTGCCGGAGAGTGGTTCTAAATTAACAAATAATAAGTACTGTGATAATTTATTTAATATGTGTTTAAAGTTATATTTATACTTATTACGAATTAAATTAAATACTTTGTCGTTTCCAATTTAATTGAATATGTAAAATTTCCCACATTACGATCCCTTGAAAAAGTAGACAAAAAATCTACGAAACGTCGGGAAAACTGTAATTAAAGAGGAATTTTTATTTACATTAAAAACTTCTGGTCAATTAGCTAAAAGGTAATACACAAATCTAAGAAGGTAAAGATAGTTGGATTCGCAGACGACATAGCGTTAGTATGTGAAGCAAACGCTAGTATTCAGATCGTAAGGTCTTGGCTGAGATCAATGGGTCTAGCTCTAACTGACCATAAAACAGAAGGGATTCTGATTAGTAGTCGGAGAAACAGCGAAACCATTATACTAAATATTGGCACGTGTTCCATGGAATGTCTAAAATACCTTGTAGTCATGATTGACACTCGTCTGTCTTTTCATGAGCACTTGAAGTATATAGGTTCTAAGGCATCAAAAACCTGCTCAGCGCTATGCCGGATCATGCCGAATACAAGAGGTACAAAATATCTGCAGAGGAGATTGCTAACCAGTGTAGTAAGAAGCATTATCTTATATGCATCCCCTATATGGTCAGGCTCACTGAAATACTCTACATATGTGAATCTGATATCCCCTGTGTATAGGCTGGCCGCCCTGCGAGTATGTAGCGCATTCCGAACTGTATCGGACGAGGCCGCCTTTGTCATTGCCGGCATGATACCCATCGAGCTAGAAGCCGTTTCGGACAGTACGAATGGTGTGACTGATATGTGTCTACGGAAGTGGCAAGAACGATGGACAGCGACTGACAAGGGAAGATGGACTTACTTACTGATACCTGACATTAGGGTATGGTTATCAAGAAGACACGGCGACTTGAACTTCTACATTACACAGTTTTTGACTGGACATGGTTGTTTTAGGTCGTACTTGTACCGTTTCGGACATGACAGTGTTCCGTTTTGTCCGAGTTGTGGTGGCAATGTCGTGGAAGATGCCGAACATGTGTTCTTCATCTGTCCACGATTTGATAGTGGTAGAGCGTATTTAGAAGTAGTCTTAGGGCGTAGTATTAGGCCGGACAACATCGTTCCAATCATGTTGGAATCTTTGTATAACTGGACGTATGTATGTAATTTTATAAAATTGGTTCTGTTGGAACTTCGTAGGTTAGAAGAGATTCGCAGAAGAATCCATCTAGTTTAGATTTACGGTCTAGGACCTTTCCCACCCCGAGACGTATAGCCTTGCGGTAGTACCACGGGGAGCATTTGGGGTCAGTGTCAAGGGGTGTTTTTAGCGTGTTAAAATCTCGCACTTCTGGCAAACACCACCACTGCCAGAGTCTTTCGATGATTTTCATCCCACAAATAAAAAAAAAATTAAAAAAAAAAAACAAAACATACATTACATACATACATACATACATACATACATACATACATACATACATACATACATACATACATACATACATACATACATACATACATACATACATACATACATACATACATACATACATACATACATACATACATACATACATACATACATACATACATACATACATACATACATACATACATACATACATACATACATACATACATACATACATACATACATACATACATACATACATACATACATACATACATACATACATACATACATACATACATACATACATACATACATACATACATACATACATACATACATACATACATACATACATACATACATACATACATACATACATACATACATACATACATACATACATACATACATACATACATACATACATACATACATACATACATACATACATACATACATACATACATACATACATACATACATACATACATACATACATACATACATACATACATACATACATACATACATACATACATACATACATACATACATACATACATACATACATACATACATACATACATACATACATACATACATACATACATACATACATACATACATACATACATACATACATACATACATACATACATACATACATACATACATACATACATACATACATACATACATACATACATACATACATACATACATACATACATACATACATACATACATACATACATACATACATACATACATACATACATACATACATACATACATACATACATACATACATACATACATACATACATACATACATACATACATACATACATACATACATACATACATACATACATACATACATACATACATACATACATACATACATACATACATACATACATACATACATACATACATACATACATACATACATACATACATACATACATACATACATACATACATACATACATACATACATACATACATACATACATACATACATACATACATACATACATACATACATACATACATACATACATACATACATACATACATACATACATACATACATACATACATACATACATACATACATACATACATACATACATACATACATACATACATACATACATACATACATACATACATACATACATACATACATACATACATACATACATACATACATACATACATACATACATACATACATACATACATACATACATACATACATACATACATACATACATACATACATACATACATACATACATACATACATACATACATACATACATACATACATACATACATACATACATACATACATACATACATACATACATACATACATACATACATACATACATACATACATACATACATACATACATACATACATACATACATACATACATACATACATACATACATACATACATACATACATACATACATACATACATACATACATACATACATACATACATACATACATACATACATACATACATACATACATACATACATACATACATACATACATACATACATACATACATACATACATACATACATACATACATACATACATACATACATACATACATACATACATACATACATACATACATACATACATACATACATACATACATACATACATACATACATACATACATACATACATACATACATACATACATACATACATACATACATACATACATACATACATACATACATACATACATACATACATACATACATACATACATACATACATACATACATACATACATACATACATACATACATACATACATACATACATACATACATACATACATACATACATACATACATACATACATACATACATACATACATACATACATACATACATACATACATACATACATACATACATACATACATACATACATACATACATACATACATACATACATACATACATACATACATACATACATACATACATACATACATACATACATACATACATACATACATACATACATACATACATACATACATACATACATACATACATACATACATACATACATACATACATACATACATACATACATACATACATACATACATACATACATACATACATACATACATACATACATACATACATACATACATACATACATACATACATACATACATACATACATACATACATACATACATACATACATACATACATACATACATACATACATACATACATACATACATACATACATACATACATACATACATACATACATACATACATACATACATACATACATACATACATACATACATACATACATACATACATACATACATACATACATACATACATACATACATACATACATACATACATACATACATACATACATACATACATACATACATACATACATACATACATACATACATACATACATACATACATACATACATACATACATACATACATACATACATACATACATACATACATACATACATACATACATACATACATACATACATACATACATACATACATACATACATACATACATACATACATACATACATACATACATACATACATACATACATACATACATACATACATACATACATACATACATACATACATACATACATACATACATACATACATACATACATACATACATACATACATACATACATACATACATACATACATACATACATACATACATACATACATACATACATACATACATACATACATACATACATACATACATACATACATACATACATACATACATACATACATACATACATACATACATACATACATACATACATACATACATACATACATACATACATACATACATACATACATACATACATACATACATACATACATACATACATACATACATACATACATACATACATACATACATACATACATACATACATACATACATACATACATACATACATACATACATACATACATACATACATACATACATACATACATACATACATACATACATACATACATACATACATACATACATACATACATACATACATACATACATACATACATACATACATACATACATACATACATACATACATACATACATACATACATACATACATACATACATACATACATACATACATACATACATACATACATACATACATACATACATACATACATACATACATACATACATACATACATACATACATACATACATACATACATACATACATACATACATACATACATACATACATACATACATACATACATACATACATACATACATACATACATACATACATACATACATACATACATACATACATACATACATACATACATACATACATACATACATACATACATACATACATACATACATACATACATACATACATACATACATACATACATACATACATACATACATACATACATACATACATACATACATACATACATACATACATACATACATACATACATACATACATACATACATACATACATACATACATACATACATACATACATACATACATACATACATACATACATACATACATACATACATACATACATACATACATACATACATACATACATACATACATACATACATACATACATACATACATACATACATACATACATACATACATACATACATACATACATACATACATACATACATACATACATACATACATACATACATACATACATACATACATACATACATACATACATACATACATACATACATACATACATACATACATACATACATACATACATACATACATACATACATACATACATACATACATACATACATACATACATACATACATACATACATACATACATACATACATACATACATACATACATACATACATACATACATACATACATACATACATACATACATACATACATACATACATACATACATACATACATACATACATACATACATACATACATACATACATACATACATACATACATACATACATACATACATACATACATACATACATACATACATACATACATACATACATACATACATACATACATACATACATACATACATACATACATACATACATACATACATACATACATACATACATACATACATACATACATACATACATACATACATACATACATACATACATACATACATACATACATACATACATACATACATACATACATACATACATACATACATACATACATACATACATACATACATACATACATACATACATACATACATACATACATACATACATACATACATACATACATACATACATACATACATACATACATACATACATACATACATACATACATACATACATA